>VCRD01000029.1:229770-288033 GCA_006783055.1 Trinorchestia longiramus
CAGTGTTGCAGTGGTGGCATGAGTGAGGGCCAGTGTTGCAGTGGTGGCATGAGTGAGGGCCAGTATTGCAGTGGTGGCATGAGTGAGGGCCAGTGTTTCATGAGGTTACATGAGAAGATCAGTGTTGCAGTGATCTGGCTAGTGCTTGGTAACTCCACATCATAGAAGGAAAATGTTATGGTATATCATTATTTTATCTCATGAAATGGTAAAATACAATACAAAAACATAAATTAAGGAGACATTTAAAATACATATCTCAGAAATACTAACAAGGTTGGTATAAAGTAACCTGTAAATAAATCATTTTCTATGAGCCCCTATGTTTCACTGTGACCTAACTCTGCTGCTGAACAATCAGAAGGAACATCAGGAACTTCAGCCTTGCTAATGAACTCTTGCCTCCGTTTGTAGAGATCCTCAACCCAGCCAACAACTCTTGGATGCTTGAATTTGCCTTCAGTACTCTGGAAAAACTCCTCAAGCCATCGTGGCTTGTTGTATGCGACCTCATATTCAAATGCCTGCAATATCATGTCAAACTTGTCCAGGTCCTTCACTAATTGAGATTCTGGAGTGGACTGGTCTTCGTATTCCTGTGAGATAATGCACAGCCAATAAACAGTTCATTCAGCATAGATATTTGAATGACAGTGATCTCAAAAACTTAATATTCAGCTACAACAAATTATGAAGCACTTGATATTCAGCTACAATGCATTATGAAGCCCATTTAAGGCTGTTGATCAATGTAATATCTATGAACTTCAGAGAAGACTAGCTAATAATTCTGAAATTTCAACACTATTTTTGCAGCAATGTGACAATACTAGAGCTACTATATAAAAATATAACATTGAAAAAGCTTAGATAGGATTAAATATATATTTCTAAATTTGCACAACTTGACAAAAAGGTCATCTAGTTTTAGCAAGTTTTTGTATCCACACCAAACTAAGATTTTATGGCTACTTAAGACTAAGTTACCTTGACATACAGAAATAGAATATGAAGGTGGAGAAGCAATGTATACTTGAATATGATATTCTTTAAGCAACTAAAATGGTCAGAGCTTTGTAGGAGTAGGATAAATCTTGATGATGCTTACAAAAATACTGGAGTATTTTTGGTTAATTTAATTTATTGAAGAATTTGGATGCACTAGGTTGAAAATGAGAATCAAACTTTCAAAGGCCACCTTAGTCTGAAAAATAAATGATGAATAATACAGAAAGGAGAACAATTCAGTAGGAACTCACAAGGATGGCCAATAGATCAATATAATAAAAATGAGTAAAAACTGGAAATACAAGCACACAGCACTAACCCCACATTATGACTAGCTGGATAGCAGGTGGGTGGCACATGACAAAAAAGGAGTCATCCATAAGGTCAAATGACAGTGTAATACTCTGTTAATTCTCACTCAAAGGAGAGTTTGTGCAGTGAGTAATTCATGTAATTGTCAGAGAATTGGTCCCTAATCAGTGTACTCATATTAATCAGTATTACATAAAACAACTCCAAATATTGAAACTGAGGTACAGTACAAAGACATAGAAATGAAAACCACACTAAGAAGACAACTATTGAATTGTTTCAAAAATAACATTCTCTATGATAGCTGACCAATATTCAACATTAAAAATCAAGTAGCCCCAATCAAACCCTCTCAAATCCCCAGACACAAAATTGATAGTGGAATTCTAAGTTTTAAGACTAGCCACATATTAAAACTTCAAGAAAATCAAGCATGAAGGTTAATGGATCATTATTCTGAATTATTGTACTTTTGAATTCTATCTAGAGAAAGACAAGAGATAGTAACCATTTTAAAGTAGCCCATGCAAGAATAAACAAAGCCCTATTTATTACCTTGAACAAATTAAGCATGTCAATGCCAACTGCAGGAGAAATAAGCCCAGTGAGGAATTGCATGGAAGCCATCTCTCTGGAATGCTTCTCCTGCTCACTCACACCACACTGAGGAGTGATGTCACCCACTTGACATTCTGCTAGATCATGCACTAGACACATCCTCAGCACCCTGAAATAAATGTGCAACAAACACTTTAAAATATACAATCTTCCTTTACTGATGCACTAGACTATCCTAGACACTAGACACATCCTCAGCAACCTGAAGTAAATGTGCAACAAACACTTTAAAATATACAATCTTCCTTCACTGATGACATGATTAGAGTAAAACTAAAGAACATAAGGATCAGTGAGAACATGTAAAGATCATAGGTGACATATTATTGATCAAAAATCAAACAGTTCAAATTCAAAGTACTGTTGTGCAACTGGATATTCTAAACATCTCATAAAAAGAGTATAAATGTACTGCCTAATACTATACTATACTATTTTTGTGCAGTAAGCACAATAAAATCTGGTGCTTACTGCAATCTTCAAGCCAAAAGTTCATATTAGGTGTAGGTAAAGTTAAATATCTGATCAATTAAATAATCAGGTAAATTTTGTAATGAGCATAGAAGACACTAGTGGAATAGGAATGACCTGAACAAGGAGATAATAAAAACATTGTATGAAACAGGAAAGCTGATAATTATGAAAGTAAAGTGAAGAAGAGGTAAGGGAACAGCAAACTGGTTTACAAGAGATAAAAGGTGAACAAATGAAACGTAAGAATTTGAATAAGAGACATTAAAGAGTGGTATGATTTCTTGCAAGGTAATAACAAAGGTAGTGAAGTGCAAATTCATGAATTAGTAATTGGAGGATGCAAAGTGAGTGATAAGGTACAAATGGTGAAAGTAGTTGTGAACTTTTGGGAAGATATTGATAGAATAAACAAACAATTGATAGATGAAATACCAGTGAATCTTCAGATCAGGAGATATGAGTTACAAATAGATTATGAAATTTGGTGTATAGAAATTGAAAAGTTCTTAAAAAAGGTGAAAACTTGGAAAGCTCGTGGACCTGATCAAATTCCATAGGAATTCTATAGGCATGGTGGTAGGAGTGTATTTGAAATGTTGATACATTTGTTTGATGAGATTTGAAGGAGTGAAAAAGTTCCAGATAGTGGAAAATAAAACAATATAAACAATAAGCAATAAAACTCTATTAATGTAGTTTTATCACACAAAGGTGGACATAAGAGTAAGAAAGAACTAAAAAACTATAGACCTATTGCTCTAGGTGTTACAACATGTAAGATTTTTTGTGGTACTTTCTGAATGAAAGTATGAAACTTGTTATGGCACAACAAAGAGTAATGGGTGAACAACAGGATGGTTTTAAGAGCAATAGACATGGTGAAGACAATTTATTTGTGATAAGCGAAATAAATGCAAGAAAAAAGCAGAGTGAATAAAAAGGTGTATCTGGCATTTCAGGACATTGAGTAGGCATATGGCAGAGTACACTTTTTGAGGTTATCAGACATGATGGGAAAAATTGGCTTCAGTGAGAAGATAGTCAATATTGTGAAAAGTCTGTTTGAGAATACATGTGCTATTTACCCATGGGGAAATTTAATGACTGGGCAGGTAAGGAGTGTAAGAGGAGTGAGACAGGATTGCATTGTCTCCTTTACTGTTGGGTTTGTACATAGAGAAATTAGCTGTCTGCCTGAGAATGAATGGTTTGGGACAGAAAGTTGGAGAGGAAAAACTGAGTTGTTTGCTATATGCTGATTACATTGTTATGGTTAGTGGATTACAGCAAGAACTACAAGGGATGCTTGAGATTATGAAAAGATAAAGTAGAGATTTCAAAGTGAAATTTGGAGCAGAAAAAATAAAGTGATGGTGAAATGGATATCAGACTGACAGATATAGAGAGTAATGTATTGCAGAAGTTATAATAGCCAGAACTAAGGAACATGAGTAACTAGGATATATGCTGAGTGAAGATGGATGTAAAGGAGCAAAAGATGAGCAAGTGGCAAAAGCTATGCAGTGGTGGGGAAGACCGAGCAGTGTATAGAGCAAACAAGTATGAATGTGTTACAGGAATGTGGAAGTATAGAGCACAGTAATGTATTGAAGTGCCATGCTTACTTGTTAGTATCCACATTGTCAGTGTGGTCTAAAGTCATGGCAGCGATGGCCATGCGATACATGTGACCACTCACGGTTTCTGGTTTGGGAACCTTATGCAGTACCCAACCAGTGCGGTCCAAATGCTGTAACAAGGAAAAAAAATTTACTATGTAAATAATAATGCACTATAACTTATATTATTCCACAAAGAAGTACCAATATGTTTCACAAAGTCAAATTGCAATATTACAATCAGCTATATTATTTCTAGATAAAAATTGAGAGCAAGAACAAAAAAAATTTTAACAAAACAAATTTCAGACAAATATATGACAAAATATTAATAAAAATAAAAGAGATGTTTACATTGAATTAAAAAAATTCACCTTACCTTAAGCTTTGATACTTCTGAGAGGAAGTCAATGTATTTCTTGGATGCTCTCATTGTTGAAGCACAAGGCAGATCAATATAGTTAGCTGGTAATATTTTTTACCAATTTATTAATATCAAGATGAGAAATATGTACGAGTTTCTTAATGTTTAAACAAAAAAAGTATCAATAGATTTCAATATTTCATAACCATATATGACTAAATCTGACAACTAAGTGGCCAAAGTGACAAAACCTATACTATGCTTGCTCTGCTCACTGGTGTCTAAGTTGCCTAAAGAAACAGACTATGAAAACATAATGCTAAGCAAACTCAACAAACATATAAAAAATAATACTTTAATTTGGGCATACCCTATGAATTTATGATTTTTTTATTAATACATATATTAATATAACTAAAAATAATTAAGTAGAAATTTATAAAATTAAGAACTTATGAATCTTCCCATGACTTACACCACAGATTCCCATAAGTTTAAGAATACAACTATATACTATTTGTAGTACTATTAAATCAATTAAAATTAACTTATTTCCCAACAATAGAACCTTTATCTAAATATTTTGCATAATAAAACTAAAATAAATACGAGCTACCACTTTGGAACAACACACAACTAAATTAAGCCAAATAATAAAGGACAGTTCCAATATAAGAAAATTACAGCAATAATCATCCAAAAAAGCATAATAAATGGAAAACTTATAAGTAAATAATATGAGCTGAATATACAAACCCCAAATAAATTTCAAAACAAAAATTATATATAGCTTTTAGTAATTTATACATTTTAACAATTCACACCACATTATCATGCAAATCTGCATTCTTCTTTCTTCTCGATTTGTGTCAACTGAAGCTTTGTAAAGTTACGGTTTATAGAACTAGAACCCTCTAAAAAAAGGTTGCACATAGGCTTCTGGCAAGTGTAGTGACACTCGGTCCACCAGTCTTAACTCAAACGACTACACTGCAGCTCAGATTCTTGTCAAAATGTAAGTTTTTCTAATGAGATTCACAAAACTAGTATCAGGATTAGTTTGGAAAGTTTTTCTTCTTCTCAATCGTATTTATTTAAGGCTTCAAAAACTTGTCCATACAGTTCCAGGTCCGATGGTAGGTTGAGTTTTTCCTTTGTTTACAATCTCTACAGCCAGTAAAATTGACATAGGGAATAGTGAAAATCCTAGTTGGAAAAGTTTGTGTTCACATTTATTGGAACTTCAGAGATGAGTCCATGAAGCTTCACGCCTTCAGGGATGTTTTATTGTTACTCTAAAGTTTAGTTGGAGAAGTTAAAAGATTGCGATCGTATAAAGTGCTACTTCTTTGTCCTGTTTATTTGGGTTTTCGAAAACTAGCCCATGTACCCCCAGGTCAGAACTCAGAAGGTAGGTTAATTTTTCTTGTTTACGTTTCTTTTGTTCCAACCTGCAAAACGTTCAAATATTTAGCGAAGGATAGCGAGGGTTGTGCTATTCCATGTTCTATAAATTTTTAATAAGAACAATATTTCATGTCACAGTTTATTCTCCTATTTTTTTGTATATTACTTTCAAGGTCTACTCTTAGTTGCTAAGGCATGTCAGACGGTCCGACCCAGTGCCACGCACGACTCACGCTACGAGTTGTTATCACACTTTTAATTGGAGGGTACGTTTGGGCAACAATAGTTACTTATTATCATAATTTTAAAAAATCTAAAAGAAGAAATATTACTTTAGTAATTTATATTGCTACACATACGTCATTTATAAATTAAACTGATGTAATGATGCCCTTAAATAGGACTTAAATATCGGTTGGAGCTTTCGATACAACCTGATATAAAGGAAGCCTATTTGCATTTAAAGTTTGTCGGTTGCTACATGCAGGTCTTTGTGTGCTTTAAAAATGGTTGTCATCTGTATATTCACACGACTGCACCCCTGTTTGAATTGGAATGTCGGACATTAGGTTAAAAAGCATGGGGGACAGGATACCACCTCGTGGAACACCGCTTTTAGCTCTTCTTACTGAGCAGTCAGTTAGTTAGGTACGACCGTACGAGTGAAGCCATCGTAGAATTTGCCCCCGAACTCCGCACGAACCCAGCTTGTAAAGGACTCCTGTGTAACAGACCGTATTAAATGCATCAGTTAAATCCACAAAAAGACAATAATATTTCTCTCCCGGCAATTGCCAAACGAATAGCGGCTTCCAGACGAGCAACCTGATCGACTGCCGCCAGCCGTTGTCTGAATCCCCCTGTGACTTTCTAAAGGCCCCATTCTGTTCTAAATAAAAGGTAAGGCGCTGAGCTATCATTCATTCCATCAATTTTAGGAGGCAGGAGAGCAAGAATTTGGGGAGTATAACCGGTTGATCCATAAGTACATAACACGTCCGGCAAACTGTGTTTTCCGCTGTTAGAAAAATAATGCCAGAAATGTTATTTCCAATCAGACATACAGTATATATACATTAAATTTTTACTTATTAATAAAAATTTTATGAATAGTGATGATGTTCCAAAATACTATTCTCGTTTTCTGTGCTGCATCTTGAAGAAGATACACGTAAAGGCACTTCAATGAGCTTGATGACGGAATAGTCGTACCTTAAACGTCCAGCGTCGCAGCATGCTGGATGTGTTGAATGTTGCCAGTTCCCAACAATAACATATGTATTATGTATATATGTTCTTCAAAACACGAGTTTTTCGTTTACATATATCACCTTAGAATGAAATGTTCTTCCTTGACTATTGAGTATTCTCTTTAAGATGCACAGCAACAACAGGGTGGTATCCCATAGTTTCTACCCCACAGTCGTCTAACATAATTGGTCAAGGGCCACCCTGGGTCATTCCATGTAAAAGAATCAGCTAAGTGAAGTATCACTGGGAGAGCCAGTTTGTCATAAACAGTTTCTCATGCCTGGCTGGAAGCCACACTCTTATTCAAATGACTGATTTTTCCAACGTCAACGTCTTTTACTCCATGCATGTACTAGGAATTGTTTCCTCTGCTGGTTTGTTGCACTCCATACATAACCTGCTATTTCCCTCATTCTACCTCTATGTCCACCCATTCACAATTAACGCCTTACATCTGATTGCAAGCAGTAGCTGGCTGCTAAAACTTCTATCATAAAACATTTCAATCCGTGGTACATTCCTACGGGCACGAAGCGTTATTTCATTGACATTGTAAAGTGACTATTGTGGATAAAGTGAAGTGTTTCTTGGTGCGTGCGTAGAGTAAGCGATACATACTGATGTTGAATGTTCTGAATTTAGTTTCTGTAGGTGTGATTACCCGCGGGACATGTGGGGCTGTTTGTGACAAGCTGGATCTCCCAGTGATGCCCTCACTTGGCGAATTCATTTGCGTTGAGTGACTTGGGGTGGCTCTAGGGGAGTTGCTTTGGACGACCTTAGCTCACACGAGGAAAACCCTGGGATGCCATCCTGTTGTGTGTGTGTGTATAGGGGAATTAGAGGCAGTTGCAAAGGCCCCAGCCAAACGCTGGCCCCCAAGTCGAAGTCTAAATTGAAATAGCGATTCCGCTTTGACGGAACTGGTTATCTGCTATCTAGAAGCTTCGGGTGTTATAATCTTATTATATTTTTTGCCTCAAAGTAGGATTATCTACTTTTTTCACGTTGGAAATTGTTCGAATATAGTATAACAGCTTTAAATTGAAGTTTATTTTTGTTTGAAGTTAACGAAAATTATTACTATTATTTTCTGGTTTCGAGGTTTGGTCCTAACTAGCGTTAACTTCCTTGATTAGCTTAGACCTCAATTAACTTGTTTACTCTATAAAACATTTCCTTTAGGTTGTGTCCAGCGAGTTGAGTATATATTTATTCGTCATCTGTATAGGATAAATGGATAGGAGTAATTAATTTGTTTTTACCAAGTTAAATGTAGTGTGCGCTTAAGTTGATATATAATTTGTTATTACTGTATGAAACTGTGTTGACATCTGTGTTAACTTTAATTTTGTTGTGTTAATGAGGCTTTTAGTATAAATTAACTGAAAATAAGATTCATTTCATCTGATTTTAGTAGAAATTTCTGATCTTACACAGATAGGTTACACCCTAGCAAAGAATTGGTATATTCCAAAAAAACTTAGTAACTATTCTGACCCTGAGAAATATATATGTATTTTTTATTTCATGTGAATCAAATAAGACTTTTTTTAAAAAATCTCAGAGTATGAATGCAAACACTAAAACATTTAAAAAAGTAATGCAATGCATATGAGCAGGCAATGTACCTTGAATGTATAGGAGCAGGCAATGTACCTTGAAAGCATAATCAGTAGAACCTTGTTAGTGACACACTATCTGTTGTAGGAGGCTGTTTCAATTTAGAGTTGTACAAATTAGAAAACACTTTTGCCCATAAAATATGCTAAAGCGGATAAATCTGTTCCAGACTGGAAGATTTCTTATTTGAACTTTTGTGATAACAATTTGACCATGAAATGTTAAAAAAATATGAGAAACATTAAATATAGAGTAGTCATGCCTATTCTGTAAAATATCATAGTTTATATAAGAATAATTATGCATGCTTCTCCAGTAACAATTCTGAATACTTCTCCAGTAACAATTGTGTGTACTTGTGTAATAACAAGACAAATCTGCAAAAATGCAGGCCATTGTGAAATGTGTACTGACAGAGAACTGAGGCTTTTTTGCAGAGTAAGAAGGAAATTTGTTTTCATTATAAATTTGTAGTTTTGAAATTACTTTCAAAATAATTGATTTGTACATTCATGCCCTTATGTTGGTTTGGCATGTGGGCCAGCATCTTACTAATAAATTGCATTTATTCTTGCTCTTTATGAATAATAATAAAGAATAATATTTGTTCTTTTAATGTATTACATTTAAACCAACATTAGGATACTTATAAAAAAGGTGTTATTTACTTATATGTTGGAGTTGATTCAGCTGGGACAAAATTGAAGCATTCTGTGATTTTTAAGATTGATATTTGTGTGTTGAGTTTATTTTCACTAGTTTAGAATAAAATTAATTTTATTATTCAACTGATTCATTTTATTTTAGTTATTTGTAAAAAATATATATGCATGAATATGTGTGCATACATGCAAATGATTAGAAAGTTGATTTTTGACCAATGATTTCAATATTTTGTCAGTAGAAAGATTGTTTTATATATTGTTGTTACCTTATTCTATGTCACTATTCTTTAACTGAGAGTGTTAGCAGTTGTCAAGGTTATCTGCCTACAAAATTGTATCAGTGCCATAACCTACACCAAATTTGCTGAACAGTTATGTGGCACAGGGAAGATTTTGAATTTCAAGTAAAAATTTGTTTGAGATTTTAGGGAAGTGTACAATATTTTGAGGGCTTTGAAGGCTTTAGGCAAGTAAACAAATACTGACTTAAGCTGTTCATACTACAAGACATTTTTTGTTGTTAGGCAAGGTTTTGTGTGTCTATCACATCTCAAATTTAATGATGAAAATATCTGGAATATGAAGAATTGAAGATGATTTTCATGAATAAATATTTAAAAGTCAGTTGTGTGAATAAGAAATGTTCATGGCTTTTGATTCTACATAGAGTAGGTAAATGTTTTATAAGAAGTTTCATTCTTGAACAGCCAGAGATAAGTTAAGCCTTTTTTCCAGTGATTTTGACTGTAATTGCTTTATTATTTTATTTGTGTTTAATAATTGAATCATTTTTCCAAATATTGTTGGTAAAGGTGCTAGTACTGAGGTGTTGGTTATAGCAAGTTCCAGCTATTGCCATCATGGGAGAGTCTTTTGACCCTAAAGATGAGGCCAGGTAATGTCTTCATTCTAGAGTATATTATTTACTGTTCCCTTCCATAGTTGTTTACCAAATAAGATTATCATTCCTGCATATCCTGGTGCTTTTGCTCTTTATAATGTATCAGTTTGTAACAAAAGTTCTGTTTGTTTTTTGTTATAATTTTAAGGAATCATTACATCAACTTAATCTATAAATTACACATGTGTAGTCATCTCAATCACAAAAATAATATTTTTTCTATCCAAAAATGAATAGAACTTTTGTCACAACCTGATACAAAAGTTGTTCCTCATCCAGAGGTTACCTAACAATATATTTAGTGTCTCTCATTGTCAGCATCTCTAGATCTTTCATGAAAAACTTGTTTGAACATCTTTTTAATAGGGAGGTAGTTAATTGTGTCATTGTAAGTAACTTCTTTTGATTACTGTTATTTAACTTAATGTTGTGGTGCAAAATTTTGTTATTGGTTTTAGTTGTTTTTCAATTTAGTAACTCAGTGAAATAATATAACATTCTGTCAGTTTTATGTATGATAAAAGGTAATGACTTTTTGGATATGTAACTATTGAGCTCTTTCTCTAAAGTATTATCACTGGTTTATGAATTTAACTTTTCTAGCATATTATATATGAAGGTATCTCCTTTGACCTAAAATGAAGTCAAAAGTTTTGAAAAGTTTAAAGGTTTTAAACTTGACTTTTTGAACCATAAATTTTACTCAAAAACTTTGTTCTGACAGTACATTAGAATTGCCTCAAGTCTGACATGAGTTTGACAGAAGATATTCAAATGTGTTTGCTTACTTCACGAAGAGGTTCCATGTTTTTTCAAGCACCTGCCAAATTTTGTTGTCCAGCTCCATAAGTTTGTTTGAAATAGCAAGGCCATTACTTTACATTTTCTTCTTCATGTGATTTTTGATTTATAATTGATGTATATAGTTCATTGTGCAGGAAATGTTTTGTTTCATATTTTAATTGTAGAAGCTGTTCAAATATGATTAGTGTATGTAGTGAGGATTTACTTCAAATTTTTGTTATCTGTGATATTATTCATTTTATTTAGCTTACTGATTTCTGTAGTTGAATAAATTAAGGTCTTTTATGTTTGCATCTTTTAAATTTTCTTTAAAGTAAGTTAATGCTTCTGCTGCAGTTGGTATGCTGGACCAATGACTCGACAAGCTGCTACGGACATCCTCATGAATGAACAAGACCTGGGAGTGTTTCTTGTCAGAGACTCCACTACTATTGCTGGTGACTGCGTCCTCTGTGTAAGGTCTGTAATGCAGTCAGTGTCACAGGAATAAACTTGTTAGCATTTCCATGTGCTGAATTGGATGCACTAATATACAGGGTAGAGAGACACTCTCCATAAGCATCAACAAATTGGTAAAAAAAATGTGAATTCATTTTAATCAAAATTTATCATATTTTATTTACAGCTGGTAATACATCCATAAGGTTGAGATATTTACCCTTCCTGGTGGTAGTAATAGTGGTTTCTAGTAGTAGTGCCATCTAGTGGGTATATAATTCTGTGGTGATACCTATGAATGGTTGTATCTTCCTGTGTTGGTGTAGAAGGGGCACTATCAATCCCTAACTAGTGCAAGTTCCTTTCCTGTTCAAGTACCCATCCAATGCTAACCACAGACCTTTCCCATGATAATTCCATTCTGAAGAAAATGTAACAAAGTGTGTATGTTATTAATGTGCAATCTTGGTGTCATAATGGAAGTGATATATGAAACTATTTCTCAAGTTTCTAAATGTGTCACTGTCTATGACATAATACTGAACAAGTCTGTTGTTCAGCTTCTTTTGCTTTGTATACACGGTTCTTCTCTTTGAATTTTTTTGTGCCACACCTAAATTTTTGATGTTGGTGGTAGACATATTTAAAATTAAATCATAAAGTATTGCAAAGGAAATTTAAAGTCATTTTAGAAACTTTAAATTTGGAGTTGACTGAACAAGATTTAGAATATCTACTAAATTATAGAATCATTCAAATTCTTCAGTAATCATGTTGTATTATTTTTTCTGTGTATCAAACATTGCAACTATTGCTTGTATGTATCTATTATCATGTGTTGATAGAACAGATCTGAAATTTCGAATTGCTTATTGATATCTTTTTCATTTATGGTTGCAAGTTCATTATATGTTGCTTTCTAGAGAGGACAACAAAGTTTCTCACTACATCATCAACAAATTGAAGGAGGAGAAGAAATACCGCATTGGTGACCAAGAGTTCCCTGACCTGCCCACTCTGCTCAACTTTTATAAGCTGCACTACTTGGACACCACACCCCTCACTCGACCTGCACACCTTGCTCTCAAACAGCTCAAAGTTATTTGTAAATATGACTTTGAAGGAGCAGTAAGTTCTCTTGTGTTATTTTGTTTTAGTTTCATAAACTGATGAATGCTTTAAAGGTTATATTGCATGAAATATTCATTTAAGATTTATCAGGGATTTGGCAATTATACATTGTATTATGTAGTTGCTTAATAGCTCTTCTATTTACTGAGAATACATGTTTTTCCTATCATTGTTAGTCAAAGTTACTCCAACACCTTGTACCTTTGTGTGATTACTTTAAGCTCTTTGTTTTTGGAGGGCACATTCAAGTTATATTAATGAAAGTATTGTTATTGGGAATCCAGTATATATCAAAAGAAGTATGCATTTGAATAGTCTGGAATGGGAAAATTAGTTTATGCAGAATTTCTAAATGCTGCATATAATTAATTATACTCTCTTATTGTACATGTTCACAACATGATGTTCCTCTACTAGTATTTACTGCCCAAATATCATAGTGCTAGGAAATTCTTACTCTACTACATTAAAAAATTAGTGGAAATTTATGTTTATTTACATTGGTTGTGTTTTGAAGTTTGAGTTTATTCGCATAAAACTAATTGGTTTGCTATTTTTATTTGATGTTTGAAGTTGCCCTCATTTTTTTGACACTTTAAAATTGAAAATAATTCATGTAACTTTCCTAAGATGGGAATCAATGTAGGGATGGCCCTTCCATGCAGAAGTGGATACCTGGATTGATTTGAAGCACGTTTCACAATTTTGTTCCTGCACTCTATTGTTCCTACTCTATTTGGTTCACATTAGTGTTTGGATCTTGAATATTACAATATATGGTTTCTGAGCATTACTCTATTTGGTTCCTCTACATTACTGTGTTGAATTCCTGCTAATTACATTATTTATAGATTGGGGTAAGTACAATGATAGTAGCTATAAACTTATATATAAGGGAAAACTCATTACTACATGCATTTTTTCATCTAACCTAATAATTTTGTCAATTCCAGGATCCAGAAGATCTTGCATTCAAAAAAGGAGAAATCCTTACCATATTGAGCAAAGACGAGGACCAGTGGTGGACTGCATGCAACTGCAAAGGAGAGAAAGGCAGCATACCTGTTCCCTATGTCATGGTGGTAAGGCAGCACTCCTGTGTGATGCGCCCCTGTGTTCACACCTTTAGTCTTATTTAACTTGATTACATGGTCTGTGTGGCATGAGGTAACATAACGTGCTCAGACTCTAGTCTTATTTAACTTGATTACATGGTCTGTGTGGCATGAGGTAACATTACATGCCCAGACTCTAGTCTTATTTAACTTGATTACATGGTCTGTGTGGCATGAGGTAACATAACGTGTCTAGACTCTAGTCTTATTTAACTTGATTACATGGTCTGTGTGGCATGAGGTAACATAACATGCCCAGACTCTAGTCTTATTTAACTTGATTACATGGTCTGTGTGGCATGAGGTAACATAACATGCCCAGACTCTAGTCTTATTTAACTTGATTACATGGTCTGTGTGGCATGAGGTAACATAACATGCCCAGACTCATGTGATGTTTCACTGTTGGTGGCTGAGGCATGTAGCGGTACACTTCGTTCACTTAATGAATGTGTTGACTTATAAAGAATTATATATTCCCTCTTTATTACCTGAATAATATAATAATTTAATACCTTATAATTTCGTACTTGTTTTCTGAGTTTTTTATATTGAATCAGAAAAATTTCAACATGCTAAACAAAGCCTTCAATGTGAGGAATGTGCGTCAAATATATAATTCCCTTCATCTGTCAGAAATACAGTTTATTCGTAGCGAGTTACCAAGTGCAGTAGCTAATGATATGTTTATAGACTATCTTTCGTCTTGATATAATTTCCTACTGGAAAATATCTACATACATACAACTTTTTTTGGATGTGCACAGATGATTAAAAGTGGAGTATTTGTTGGTTCAGTACGACGGCAGTGAGCGCGTGCAGTCGAGCACGAGTGTTGGGAGCCAGCAGAGCGTGACTGTTGCTACGGACTCAACACTACCTGGCACTGCCAACAAGCCCAAGCCAGGCATTAATGTGAGTGTTTAAGTCTAATAAGCAGGCCTCAGTCTGACGTTAATGTGGGTGCACGTCTTATTAGCCGGTTTTATTCAGACGTTGTAGAATTAGGAGCCTCAATGCCATGTGTTTTGGTTGTTAATCAATGTTCATCGATCGTAGTACTTTAATGTGTAAGTATGTTGATATCCTA
The DNA here is from genome assembly GCA_006783055.1 of Trinorchestia longiramus. Classification (NCBI taxonomy): domain Eukaryota; kingdom Metazoa; phylum Arthropoda; class Malacostraca; order Amphipoda; family Talitridae; genus Trinorchestia; species Trinorchestia longiramus. Next base: position 244,591 of record VCRD01000029.1, read on the forward strand.
TCTTGTTGCAGCAAAAGTTGCCAGCTTTCGCCCGGGTGGTGCAGGACAGGTTCCCCAATGCCTACGACAAGACTGCATTGAGGCTGGAGCGTGGCAACATCATCAAAGTGACCAAGACCAACATGAACGGAAACTGGGAAGGTGAACTTGATGACAAAAAAGGACACTTCCCATTCACGCATGTGGAATTTATTAAAGATGAGAGTGGACTGGAAGCTACCAACGGGAGCAACTGATGCATCTTGCAAGTGGAAGCAAAAAGTTTGGTGTCCCGAGTGAACAATGACAGGACAAATGCATCCCAAATAATTTTAAATGCAGAGGCTGGTGTGCAAATACCAGGCAGTGTATCTAATGTATTCCCCAACACTCAAACTTGTCCTCCCAATGTAATTCATGCAAATGATTGTGGGAGAATTGAGGTACATTCGACCAACAGTGGTACGACTGTTCTCTGCAGCCGTGGATGCACAAGTGCTGACAAGAAAGATGTAGGGCCCAAACTGGAGAACACAGGTCAACTGCGAGATGGATGTTCTCTTATGGAGACTGGCAATAATAACCAAGAGAAAGGCAATAAAAGTTCTGTGGCTTGTCAAAGTGTACAATTGAGTGCCCAAAAACCCATAGAAGTCGAGAGAGTGGCCATGTTTGTGAGTGCTGAGAAGCCTTCTGACGCAGGATGCGGCGCTCACGAAGGCATATCGAGGTTTTAATGAAGCTAGCGATTTACGATACAATGTGTGGTTTTATTCGAGCGATCAATTTGAGTGTATTTTTTGCCATGCTTTGAATCTTAACTTTTTAGCTTATGCCTGTGCTGGCTTTTATATTTTCGATCTAACAAATATTTCGTATAACTGCTCAGACAATTGACTTTATAAATCAATGAAAGACAAAATATTCTTGTGTGATGATGCAATTGAGAACTGACAAGCTGTTTGTCTTTCTGGTCTCTTTGTGTACATATTATATCAGCCGAGTTTCCTAGGAAGGAATTACGGTTATTTTAAGTTTACGCTTTGGTTAATGGCTAATTCTTCAGTTGTATTGGTAATTGAAGTTATTGAAACAGATTACTTTTAATTTAATAGTGTGCTATAACTATGTTTCTAGCCTTTCATAACTGTTGTTCACAAACCAGTTTAGGTGGGAGAGTACAGTTTTAGAAATAATACAGTGAGGTTTAATTTATTTGTATATGCAGCAGATGGTCATCAAGGTGGCACAGAGTAGGATCATCAAATGAAGTGCGTGTGACTTTCCCGACACTCCGGCACAAACTGGAGTGTGTGTTGCTCACATTGCACAGTTTCAGAATGATCAATTTATGGACAAAACTATGCACTGAAAAACTCTAAGAAATAATAGGTCAAAGACGTTAAAATAAGTTAAAAAGGTCTACAAAGGACAAGACAGCAGTCGTGAAACCTGGGATGCATTTATAAATTCAACCATCAGCATTTAAAGATAAAATCAGCTAGTTACTAATATAGAAGGAATAAGTAACACCGTACTTTGAAATAGAGTTCAGTTCCAAGATTGCAGTTTGCATCACCATTTGGCTTTAAAACTCCATCAATTTGATCCGACCAATCGGATCTAGTGTCACCAGGTCGCGTATATGTAGAGTAAATAGAAACGATGCACGATGTCGGAATGTATATACATGATGCATCATTCTCTGCTACGCAACTTGCTCTGTTTTGCCTCGTTGCTCATGTGTTACTTCCGTTAGTGCTGCATTATTTGAGAAAAATCGAGTAGTTTCGTAATTGATTTATTTAGCGTAGTGTAGCTTTGCTTGTAATAATTTTTATGCATTCTGCGAAGTCCATGGTATGAACGTCAACTATTTAACACTTCTGATGCACTTCTTGTTGGTTTGTCTGGAAATGGAGACATGATGATGAATTGAAGTCATTACTTTTCATTTTATAGCTTTTAAATTGTGGCTGAGAATAAGTGTCAGTCGGTCCTCGGTACAGAACTTTTCTCTGGTGAACTTTTTTAGTGTTGTAGCCTGTAGTAGGCATTCTGATCCTGCAGGGGCTGCATTCTTCTCAGTTGTGGAAAAAATTATCGAACGTAATATTTTTTCTCTATCAAGCACTTTTCTATCAATGAAATATAATTCCTATCCCTTCTTAGCATTAATGTCTTACATACGGAGTAATTCACTTCGAATTCACTATCCGTGAAAAAATACATTTCTGGTTTTCCTCTGGAAATGGATCTCATTTCCAGTAAGAGAAATACATCATGAACCTAATTGAGGAATGTAGGTTCAGTCTGTTAGATAATTTATTTCCTGTATGTTGCTTGAATGCAATTCCTGTCTCTTAAAAGCATTAATTTCTTAAGCGTTAGAGAATAGTCTTCTGGATCTGGGAGACGAAGGAATTTTGAAGCAACGAAGATTTCTTTTTTTAATACATCGTTAGGGATAGTGGCTGAGCGCGCTTGGAGAGTTACTACTTCAGAGTAACCTGCTTTCCTTATGGAGACTAGGTACAGATTGTGTGGTTTCCTAAACGCTCCTCAGATTGTGTGGTTTCCTAAACGCTCCTCAGATTGTGTGGTATCCTAAACGCTCCTCAGATTGTGTGGTTTCCTAAACGCTCCTCAGATTGTGTGGTATCCTAAACGCTCCTCAGATTGTGTGGTATCCTAAAGGGCTCCTCAGATTGTGTGGTATCCTAAACGCTCCTCAGATTGTGTGGTTTCCTAAACGCTCCTCAGATTGTGTGGTATCCTAAAGGGCTCCTCAGATTGAGTGGTTTCCTAAGCGCTGTTTTCCAGGTATCTCCTAAGCCCCCTTGGATACGTGCACTATATCAGTGTGGCCTGATTTTTTTTGGAAACTAGACTGTTGACGATGACCTCAACTCCCGTATAAGCGTAATTTTATTCATTGAATTTGCCTCTGCAGTCATGCATTTCCTTTGAATTTAAAATAATTTCCTTTGCGATTGACATAACGTACTTTAATTGTTTTATGAGTTGTACAGTTCAATTTAGTGTCGAGAAAGATTTGTCTTCTTGGAAAAATCAATTGGTCAAAAAATCAGCCACCCTTTTTGAGCATTCAAAGTTAAAGCGGTACCAATGTTACCGAATGTTTGAAAACACAACACGCAAATGTGTGTTATTGATGGTGTTGTGAAGATAAAGTGGGTTGTGTTCTTGACGAAAAGTTACCACCCAACTAGACAGGCAAATGTTAAGCCTTGTGCGCTGTAAGTGTTGCCTGGATTCGCTTTGCTGATGTTCCCTGTATGTCTTCATGTTGTGGCGTCTAGAAATTTTTCTAAAGTGACTTTTGATAAAATGTTGCAGCGTTCATTTTGCTGCCTTGCGATGCACTTGTTGGGCTTCGATTTTAAAACCTGAGCACGATTTTCTTCTACGACCCAATTTTTTAAGCGAAAATGTTTCTGTTTAGTGATGAATGCGTCGAATTTTGTGCTATACTCCAATCGTCTCGATATTACTCGAGGACACCTTGTCATTCGTTGTTCATGTTTTTCATTTTATGCACTTTTGAACGGAAGCATTGCACTGAACACGTTTAAGGTATATGTGCAGTGGGCGTTTGTTCCTCTTGTGCAGTAGGGTAGTTGTTATACGAGAATATTGTACAGCTTCTTGCTTCCAGGGATCTTTTGGAACTCTGGTACAACTGAAGGCATCACCGCTTAGGTTCACACTGGTAAAAATGTCACCTTAGCATCTGCTTCCTTTCTGTGGTTCCTGTTCTTTAAATTCCCAAATTTCCCTTTGGTATCCAGTGCCTAAAACTGCGAATGTAGAATAAGCTTCAATATCTGGTAGTTAACACTGGTTCACATCTTATGTTTGTCTCAGCTATTGTATTGCCTGTTGGTCACGCTCCTTTATGCTGGATGAAAGCAACAGAAAAGAGATCCATCGCTTCTGAGCCCCGTACACTCGGAGAATCTGACCTGTGAGTACAGCGTGATTAGGTTACATCCTCACCTCCCTCTTCTCTCCTACAACGGGACTGTAAGATCCAGGATGCGGCAGCAGAATTTATTTTTTTCAAAGCAAAGCGCTTTGAAAAAGGAAATTATGTTGCCGCACCCTGTATAACTGCACCGTTTGTTGTAGCACAAATTTAATTTAAATTTGCAGTCTGCCATAACCACGACCGTGTTTTAAAAGTTCTGCAGAAATTTTGAGCACCAACCGCACGTCCTTCAAAGTACATTGTAGTTTGTTACGAGGGTACATCCGTCTCAGAACCACTTTGTGTGTTAAATTTCTTACCATCGAAGAAAGAAAACCAGACTCTTGATTAGGACTCGTCCCCCTTGTTCAAACCTGCTGTTGTGTTGTCTTCCAGTATCATGCAAACTCAGATGGCTTTGTTCCCGCGTGTCTTCCTGTTATGCATGCCTCTGTCTCACGCTTGTGCCCAGACGCAGCCTTTGTCTCACGCTTGTGCCCAGACGCAGCCTCTGTCTCACGCTTGTGCCCAGACGCAGCCTCTGCCTCACGCTTGTGCCCAGACGCAGCCTCTGTCTCACGCTTGTGCTCAGACGCAGCCTGTGGTGTGGACGAGGACGATGGAGCCCGAGACTACGCTGGCAGACCTGCTGACTTCTGAGAGGCTAACTCCAGATGCCCCTCTCGGCCTCCTCGAGTTCATGTGTAGCACTCGAATTTCACTGAATTTTCACTCCATTCGAACTTCACTGAGTTTCATGTTCCACTGGAACTCCACTGAGTTTCGTGTTCCACTGGAACTCCACTGAGTTTCATGTTCCCCTGGAACTCCACTGAGTTTCATGTTCCCCTGGAACTCCACTGAGTTTCATGTTCCATTGGAACTCCACTGAGTTTCATGTTCCATTGGAACTCCACTGGGTTTCATGTTCCCTGGGAACTCCACTGGGTTTCATGTTCCCTGGGAACTCCACTGGGTTTCATGTTCCCTGGGAACTCCACTGGGTTTCATGTTCCCTGGGAACTCCACTGAGTTTCATGTTCCCTGGGAACTCCACTGAGTTTCATGTTCCACTCGATTTCCGCTGAGTTTTTGTTCCTCTCGAACTCCACTGAGTTTTTACGTTGGAATCTGACTCTACTAAGGTTTACCTTCCACTCAGATTTTATTTAGTTTTTGTGTTGAATTCTAACTACACTGAGTTTTGTTCGTCGAATTTAAATAATCAATTTTGACTTCGTATCTTGCGGAATTGAATGCCCGTTGTTCTGTTTGCTAACCTTGGCATTAAACAACTTGTGTTGTCATAGTTACTGGCACTATTGTTTTCTTTTGTAGTCAGGAACATGTATTTTTTACTTTATTCTCCCGTGCCTCTAAGTTTAGTTTCTGTTAAATCGACTTCTGGCGAGCCTTGTGGCTGGAAAGACGAGTATTAGGTAGTGGGTCAGTAAATAAACCCTACATGAAGTTCACCGAAACAATTTTTCTTGAATTTCATCAGCTATTCATATCTGGACTACTTCAAAACCACCGATTAAAAAGACATCGATATCCTGCTCGAACCTCCGCTTGTTAAAGCACCGCTCATTGTTCCTAAAAGCACCCTACGGTTGTCCTGCTTGAGATGCTATGCTTGTAATTTTAATTAGCAATTCCATGCGTTCATTTAATTTCACTTCTAAATTTATTAACTGTGTACTGACCTCCATCGTTTGCTCTATACCTCATTTTGGGCGTGTTTCGTGATCCTTTTTGTCTTCCTAAATGCTTTGAAGAATGGACATGAAATATATTGTTCATTCATTTTAATACTTTATACACACATGTCTTGCATTCCTTCTCCTCGAACTTTTCGCCCGTTGAGAACTGTTTTCTCAAGTCTAGGTCCACATTTTTAACTAGAAATTGTATACCTCATTCTAGATTGCGAAGCGAGAGCGATAGACGACACTGACGGTGTGACATGGGGGCTTCACGATCAGTTGCTGCAGAACTACTCTCAACGGATTAGTTTCTTCCTCTTGCTGCTGCCTGTCCTTCCTGGGGTCTGCCCATTGTTTGCTCTAGAGCTTTATTGGGTCCAACTATAAGATAACGAAGCTAACAATTCAAACGCTTTAGCTGCTGCAGTTTACTGCATTCGGTTGTCTGATGTCGCAGGTGGTGATGTCTTATTTTATTTTTTTCTTACATTTCCTTGCCTGATTATGAAATTCTTCGATTAGCTTTCTGGGCTGCCCTCCTTTTCGTGTCTCATATCTTGATGTCTAGAAAATATTTTCATTGAAGTATACACGTAGAAGGTAGAACTCGTTTCAACGATATCAAGGTAGTTCAAAAGTTAGCATCGTATCCTGCTAACATGAGCTAGTCAGGCTCATTGGCGCATTCAAAACCCTGAGCCGACGTCGGGCAAAGCCGAGTAGTTTCAAACTTTCCTGTGTCAGGATTTAACAAGTTCTAATTTTTCAAGTTTGCAGTCAAAGACTTCGCGGCCTCCAAAACTGCTGTTCTTTTGATGGCCCTTAATTCTGCTCTGTGCCTGCCTAACAGCTGTTGAAAAACTACTTCTCAATGCTGGACCTCAGAACTGACGGACCTTTGTTATTCAGACGAGATATTTATTGGTGAATGTGACGACTTTTAATGACTGTGTTTTAACAAACTCAAAGCCATAGTTCACCCAGCCAAAAGAAATGATGAGCTGGCTTTGGATACCTGAGATTAGTAAAGTATTTTGTCAGTTGCTGCTGCAGTTACAGCTGGAGCAACGATAATAATTCATCACAACGGAAGATATTGCGAATCTGGACAATTTTAGCTAAGCATATTTGTGTCAAGAACAGATTTTATCGTCTGCGTTTCTAAAAGTGAAGCGTTTTAGCAAATCTCAGCATATGAAATTTATACAACTGGAACTTGAGCTGAAAATTGATGATTGAGCTAATGCCAAAAAATGCATGACTTCGGATGAATCCTTCATAAAATTGTGCACCACATTTCTCTCTGCGCTGGAGCGAAAAATTTCTGGGCTTAGAGAGACGGTCTCGTACGCTGTCTTGCATCTCCTTGTGCAAAATTAATTTTAAAAAATCTATTCAAGAGCGTAGTCTTACATTTTATGTGTTGTGGGTTGAAAACTAATACTACTTACTCTTTTCAAATGAAATTTCACAATTTCGGTAATTTGTTTTTGTGCTTGAACGAGAGCGTTCGTAAATAATTATTTTGTAGTTTGACAATTTAACTTTCTCTTGAGGGTACTCAACATTCGTTCTTTTCGAGGTACCGTCATTTGGTGCTGAATTACCGACATCGAAATAAAAATTGGTGGGAAGAGAAGTAATCTATTAGACTATGTCAGTGACGTATCAATATTACGATTAGACTAAGAAAAGCTTTATTTGAATTAAGGTAGGTCACACGATAGCTAGCAGTTGAAATGTTGGTCACCTATCTATATGTCCTAGTGCTTGTATCTAGTTAAGAATTCTTATATACATATTATGCGCAGGTCGTTCATTAATACGATAAGCTAATATGAGGGGTTAATCGAGACTGTTCTGGGGTGTGTGGTCTGTAACTTGCGTGCTTCTTTGGGTTGTCTTGTTTGGAACAAATACATCAATGTTTTGAATCGAGTAATGGCCTTCGGCGAGATCACGAAGATCACCATCCAACAACCGAAAACGCCAGAGAATTCTGGAGGTTGAAAGTAAACTGAAAGTGTGTGCACTCATCAGCGTTGGGGTGCTCGGTTCTTCAAGAGGCATTTGTATTTTCCACCTCAAAACTAATGCTTATTGCACGATTGTGGTGTCCATTAGTGAAGTTATGGGCTAATATTTTCGTTTTAGTTTTTCTTTTGTAGGAGTGGCTGACATCATTCGTGCTACCTCCCCTACGAGTGCCTTCGGTGCCAAAGCTCAAAGCTGTCCACTCTTCAATGTCTTTCTCCCTGAGATCTTGCTGACGCTGTTTTTCTGCTGCAAAAACTGCCAATACGCTCGTGTCATCAAACACATCGCTTCAGGTGAAGTATTAATGTTTCTTCTGTATCACGATCCTATATTTAACCAGATCTTCAGCTCACGATTGTATGTAAATTATTACTATAATTTGTATCTAAGATTATCGTATAAATTTGTTTTTCATTGGTGATGCTAAGCCTGTACAGAATAACCTATCCGAATAACAAACAAAATTTGATTTCAAACACTCGTATTCTGCTATTACTAAATACTTGAACCTTGATCAAAACTTCCACTTATTCAGGCTGAAATGAGAATTCACATTTTCGTTACTGATGCATTTATTTAAAAAAGCGTTTCTAATGTCTTAACGTTACTCTCTATTAATTGCCTGCAACTGCAGTACAAATTACAGGCGTCACTCTCTGTGTAAAAGTATTTGTGCTTGAATGACAAATCTAGATAGTTTGCAGTTTGAACGTCATCATTGGAAGAAACTTAGGACATGCTAATTTGCTGTGCACCGCAATTCATTAGTTTACTGGGTAGCTCTCTCGAAAATTACGAAGAACATGTTCAACGTTTCGATAAGTTACGTAACCCAAAGAAGTAGATTAGTTTCAGCAGCCGCACACCTTGGAACAACAAAGACGCCCCAAGTAGTAATGTTAGCCTGGAAATCTTAGTTGGCTTACGTAGTGCTGGTGCCTGTGGGGTGACGCTACAACTGTTTGAATTTCTTTTCTTGGTTTTGGGCGTCCGAATCATGTGGTTTAATGTTACAGATGATTAGTCCTCGTTGGATTTTAACTGGTTCAGTTCTTCCTCCGACGCGTATTGATTTTTGTACGTTTTTGTTCCCGATTTTAAGGTATGATCGAAAGACCTCATTTCAACTCTAGGCTGCGTGGCCAATTTTTGTTTCATTTATAATTTTATTATGAGTCGTAGTAGATCTATTTTGAAACCAAAATGTTTTATGAAAATTTTCCCGTTTCATTTAAGTTTTACCTGTTGTTCATCCCACGAGTCTTGATGCCTCGTTAGTCTAAGTAGAACTTTGAGAAGCATTAAATTTTTTGTATGGAAAAAATACGATTTAATATAAAAGTATCCTGCTTGAATTAAACTACTTGATAGAAGGTCAGATTTTTGTGAACATTTTTCTTTCATATGTGTATTGGGTGGGTCAAAAAGTTCGTTTTTCATCGATGCAAATTTTCCTCAAAAACCGTACTGCTTTTCTCACTAACCCAATTCTTGTGTTGACAGTGGCATTTTTTCTGGATCGTGTCCTGTGCTTAGAATGAAAAGCACTTTCCAGTTAATTAATCGTACACGCCATAATCTTTGTAATCTCTTGAAGACGAAATTGACGTGGAAGATTGAAAGTTTAAAATATAGTAGAAATTTGGCCTCGTCGGTAAAAAATTGAACTAAATTACATTAATCAAAGTGACTATTGAAAATTATCTATTTTGGCCACTGGACGCGCTTCTGGAGAAATGCTGCTGGTGAGATAGCTACCTTTAGACTTACTTCGATGGTCTATTTGAATCGTTCAAATCTTTAAAGACTACGTTTGTTCTGTAGAGAGAGGAATGCAACACACCGGCACGCTGTTTATTGGCTGATCATAATGCCGCCAGCGTCTGAATTTTAAGAACCGTAATTTCTTCTGAGCGTCCTACACGTGTTGGTTGCAGCGCAGGGTTGATAAACACTTTTAGTTTTGTTTTGTCACACTTTCCAAAGGAGGACATCAGTGTCCTTTTTGTCGTTAAGATGTGTGTTCGGTAACTCCTGTATGACGGCTAACGAATTCTGATTCCTCTTTATTTGTTGTCTCTCCTCGGGCGCGTGTGACGTGGCTGGTGAAGATACAAATTCATACAATTTTTAATCTCGAATAAAATAGAACTCTTTACCCTTTCCTTTATCTTGGAATGTAGCTCCAGGTTAGTAATGTGAGAAAACATGTTACGGCTTTAAGTTTTCGAGCACCGAAATATATTTCATGTAATTGTGAAACACGCTCTCCTATTAGACTTTTTTAAAGCTTTGGTAATCCTAAAATTTTTGGAAGTGCAATTTGATTTTCAGAAGGCACGTACGTGTAAATGTCCTCTACATCGTATTTCGAACGGAGATTAGCAAAACAAACAAAAACTTCAAATTTGTTTATTACTCCACAGCTGTCTTGCCACAACTGTAACCAGCTGAGAACAGGTATGCTCTCATGCTGGTTACTGAAGAACTGGCGCTACAGGCTTCAATATTTTCGTCATTTATTGATTTAGAGATCAAAGTGGCTGATGACTTCAAACTAAAGAATGCATCAAATAAAAACTTAAGTTCTACGAAGTAAATTCAAATAATTAGTGCTAAGAATGCTAGGTTATCTAGACTTATATGCTTGAAGAGCGCGTTCTCCATGACGACAGGACTTCCCACAATTCGAAGACGTTCCGACTGCCCTGCAAAAATAAATTGTTAAACTTTGTTGGAGTGATCAGAGTAGTCGACATTCCTACTTAAAAGTGATAGCCTTGAAACTATGTCTAAACAAGATGAAAACTTGGAAGCTACTGCAGGTTTTGAACAGCACCTGACCTGGTGGTGAACGTGCCTTGAACAGAAGTTCAATGGACAACTGAACTGTCTGACGCCACGCGTTACTTTCAGGTGAGCTTTGGGTCTTGTAGAAGTAGAGAATTATTCTTTAATATGTCTGTGGTGGCAAGCAGAGCAATTGAGTTTGTGAAAAAAAATCATAAAATCGAAATAAAAGGGTATCGCTCATACACACGACAATGATAGATTGCAATACCCACAAAGTGTAAGATACGAAATTTCATATCCGTGGACAGGTTCACGAAAGTACGTTATTCACTGGTGTAGAAAATCGCTTGTTTTGCCTAACTAAGCGCCTTTGGAGTTTATGGGATTAATTGGATTCCAGTAGTTATGAGAACTGTGGTACAGCGGAAGTGAGCCATGTAGAAGATTAAAATTTTACAAATTTAATCTTAGAAAGGTCTGGAAATTTAAGAAAATGACGGTGTGAGGAACATACATTGATAAGTAAACTGATATTGATTAATTAGCGAGGAAGAACACATAAGTAATGCATGGTTTTTTCCACTCAACTTAGTTTTATCACAAAATTGTTGGAATTAGACTTACCAGGACAACTACAAATTACTCTGGAAATCTTTCTGATTTACTAGTGGTTACATGGGAATTAGATACGAATTTAAACTTCAGAAGTATTATCAGGACTAATATTGAATGGGAGGGACTTAGGAATGTAGTTATAGTTATCTGCAGTGGACAATTATTTGCACTGAATACACAATGAATATTATCCTTGCAGCAGAGTTATGAATGATAATCAGAGAAAACGCAAAAATTTTCTTTGCAGAAAAAAATCATTCATATGTAGAAAGATGCACGAATAGAAACCATGTACAGGGTGGCGCATAAGTAACGCACCCTTTTAAAAATTAATAATAAATAAACTATGAAAGGTATAACAATGGGGATAATTGCAAACGATAGAGAAACTCTTAAAGTTTATTTACATGTCGTATCGTGTCTACAGATACCCAGTGTATATTGCGGTAATAAATCTTTAAAATTTACCTTCAAAATGGTGCGCTACACGAAAGGACAACGAGCAAAAATTGTTGTACTCTACTTTTCATGTAATAGTTCAATTACTGCAGTGCAGAGAAGTTACAGGAACATTTTTAATGAAGGAAGAAGTCCTGATAAAAATTGAATAAAAGCAATGGTCTCTAAATTGAAAGAAACCAGAGTTCAAGTAGAGTTCAAGAATTTTTGCTCGTTCTTTCGTGTAGCGCACCATTTTGAAGGTAAATTTTAAAGATTTATTACCGCAATATACACTGGGTATCTGTAAACAGGATACGACATGTAAATAAACTTTAAGAGTTTCTCTATCGTTTGCAATTATCCCCATTGTTATACCTTTCATAGTTTATTTATTATTAATTTTTTAAAAGGGTGCGTTACTCATGCGCCACACTGTATTTCACACCATCGTAAGAACGGTAAGTGGAATTTGTAAAAAAAAGTTTTATAGTAAACTACCAGCAGAAAAAAGGTACATGAAATATGTAAAAAAAAATACGTTATAGCAAACGACCTTTAGAAAAACGGTAAATTGAATTCGTAAAGAAGCGGAGTTTTAGTATACAACCATTAGATTTAAACGAATTTATAAAGAAGGTACGTTCTAGTGAAGACGTGCCTGTTAGCAGGAGTGCAGCGACGTTTAGCTCTTGGCGAGCAGCGTAGCTAGAAGAGCCATGCGTACGTACAAGCCACCTTCTGCCTGTCTGAAGTAGGCGGCACGAGAGTCCGTGTCCACCTCCCTGGCTATCTCTTCGTTGCGGGGCAGCGGGTGAAGGACAGCCATGCGCCGCTTGGCCGTCGTCAGAAGGTTGGCGGTCAGGCAGAAGTGACCGCAGCACTGCAATGGACACACATGGCTAGACATGGAGTCGCTGCTTTGTACATAACATCATGCAGCCACTGAGCTGACCACACACAGCTTTACATGACATCAAGTCAGCTTTCTTTCTGTTTTGTATCTTCGATTCAAAAGTCGGTAACAAATTTTCTGTGCCTCATTTTGGTATCAAGAATGATAAATAGAATTAGGGAGCAAAATGCTATTCCAAGTTAATGATTCAACGTCCTTAACACATTTCCTGCGAAGTGACCCACCAGTGGGCCACTTAGCTTAATTCTGATAATCTTTTCAGAGCCTTCTAGTGATTATGTATACAAAATTAAGATTTGCAACGGCTAGGCAATCTCATGAAACGTTAAAATTTCTTAAACTACAGATAATTTCTGATAATTTTAAAGATATTATACTTCCTTCTAACTATGGCTACAAAACTTGAGATGTTAAACAACAGAATTATACCTATCACGAGCGACACCTGTCGTAAATTTCGGGAAAGTCGGTCGTTTTTATAGCAACCACTAAGAAGATCTGCAATTTTTCTGAATATTTTGTACTGTGCCGTCAAATTAACACGTTAAGTGCGGTTGCCTAGCCGGTGCAAATCTTCACTTTGTACATACAGTCACTAGAAAGCTTACAAAAAATTACAGAACCCAACCTGAGTGGCCCACCGGTGGGTCACTTTGCACTTAACCCTTTCGGTCCCGACGGCATCTCTGGTAGCCGCAGTCATTTTTCGCCTATTAAGATGCAGACCAACACGTGTGTCTGTGCAAACGCTTGTAGGGCAGTGCAAGCTACAGTTTGATCAGGATAATGCAGTGACCGTAAAATATCACAAAGCATTTTTTTTAAATTTGATGTTAAATATGTTGAAAAGGTTTTAATATTTGCATCATGGTACCGAAAGGGTTAAAGTGTTGACACTAGTCTTGACACACACCTGCTCGTATAGGTCGCTTGAGGCGAATCTACTACGCTGAATCCTGGTCATGTAGACGACGTCGCTGTCTGGCAGAGCTGCGTCGAGACTGCTCATCTCTTCCTGCAAAGCAAACGCAGATTCTGATAAATAAAATGAATACTTAGAACAGGCATGCTCTGTAAATAGGAACTACGGACGCGTATAACTTGCACATCTCTACGAGACGCAAAAGAACATATAAAAATGTATTTTTTGACTATGAAATCACGCATGCAACGGATTTTTTGAACCAGTGCAGCTGAATTCATAACAGGTGGCTCAGAATACCCATCGAGAAGCGCCAAGTCCCCCATGGAAGATGATCTGTCAAGTCTGTCAACAGCTCCAGAGCAGGATGGCACGACAAAGAGAGGGTCAATAATACAAGACTTGATACACAACCATTTCAGGTGGTGACCAATTATAGGTACTGATAAAACCACAATTAATAAAATTTAAAAAAGACCCAAAAATAAAGGCAAAAAATCATCTGTACAAGAATTTTACGCCGTACGGAACAAATGATTACGAAGTATGGAGTTGAGTTAAAAATTATTTCCCATTGGGATTAAATAGGTACGAAGACACTCTTGTGAGTAATTAATTGACCATCTCGCGTTCCTCTTCACGAGAGCAGCTAGTAGTAAAAATTGTTATCAAAGTAAAGATGAACGTTGTAAAGAATTGGTTCTTTATTGAGATTATGTAAGACATTCGATATTACGAGACATTCACATTGAGAATAGAAAATCCGATGTACGTGTAATGTGTACGAAATTGGAATAAAGTTTCTTGCTTTCTTTCGCGGTAATATTTTGCCATCAAATAAAAAGCATTTTCAAATAATTTTCAATGTTTATCTTCCATAAACACGTTCTTACGGATTCAAAAATATTCTTCGTTATTTTTCCTCCCAGCGCTACTGCTGCTGCGCACCCAGCGCTACAGCTGCTGCGTACCCAGCGCTACAGCTGCTGCGCACCCAGCGCTACAGCTGCTGCGCACCCAGCGCTACAGCTGCTGCGCACCCAGCGCTACAGCTGCTGCGCACCCAGCGCTACAGCTACTGCACACCCAGCGCTACAGCTGCTGCGCACCCAGCGCTACAGCTGCTGCGCACCCAGCGCTACAGCTGCTGCGCACCCAGCGCTACAGCTGCTGCGCACCCAGCGCTACAGCTATTGCACACCCAGCGCTACAGCTACTGCACCCAATACTGACCTGCGGAATGTTCTTGTCGCGGACGAACTTCTGGATGCTGTCCGGCATCTCTAGGCCTGGAACGGCGACGTAGCGAAGGCAGACGTCATAGTGCGTCAGGAGTTTAGCGAGGGAATGCACCGTCCGGCCATGCTTCAGGTCGCCCACCTGGTGAGGGAGGGTAGGTCAAGCAGCTGGTGAGGGAAGCTAGGTCAAGCAGCTGGTGAGGGAAGCTAGGTCAAGCAGGTGGTGAGGGGAAGCTAGGTCAAGCAGGTGGTGAGGGAAAGCTAGGTCAAGCAGCTGGTGAGGGAAAGCTAGGTCAAGCAGCTGGTGAGGGAAGCTAGGTCAAGCAGCTGGTGAGGGTAAGCTAGATCAAGCAGCTGGTGAGGGTAAGCTAGGTCAAGCAGCTGGTGAGGGGAAGCTAGGTCAATCAGCTGGTGACGGTAAGCTAGGTCAAGCAGCTGGTGAGGGTAAGCTAGGTCAAGCAGGTGGTGAGGATAAACTAGGTGAAGCAGAGGATGTAGGTGATCTCACCATGGTGATGATGAGGCCGTTGACAGTACCAATCTCCTCTCTGATGGCGAAGACATCGAGCAAGGCCTGTGTCGGGTGTTCCCCTACACCATCACCTGCGTTCACCACAGGACACCTGCTCACTGATGCTGCTCGCTGCACAGGAAGGAGGGAATGTCAATGTGAGAAAACTAATGAAACTAAGTAAATTTTTGCATGAACGCAAGAAACTAGTTCATTACTGCGTGTGCATCAGAAAATGATTAAGTCTGCAAGTAACCATTGGGTAACTGCTCACAAATGCTGATCGATGAGGGAGGCATTCAAAGAGGAAAAGATCGAGGAGTGAGAACGAGTTGCACACACGTGTGCGAGAGAAACTAGAGAAAAGTGGTCGTAGAGTGAAAACAAACTGGATTGACTTTAGCGCAAAAACTCGACTACTAAAGTTGTACATTTTTTGTAAGTATATCAATATTTTGTGTTAAAGAGGAATCAATGCGCAAAAACTCGTCTACCAAAGTTGTACATTTTTATAAGTAAATAAATATTTTGTGTTAAAGGGGAATCAATGTTTTTCATCCTTATGTTATAAGGAAATCATTTTCTATAATGAATTTATTCATGCATTAATAAACTGAGCTGGCTTATGACACAGACACTACTACTTTAAATATTCAATGGCTATAAATGATAAAAACACTCAAATTTCCCTACTAATATCTGTGAGCCAGAAAAGTTGTTGAAAAAGATTTACAAAAAACTATAAATCCCATGAGAAGTACATTACTAACTCTAGTCCACAAACCACGGTGGGATCACAAATAAAATAAAATCACTGGAATGTGGAAGGCTTTACCTTTGCAAATTACAATTCAGTAATGCGTACTGCAGCAAATGCTGAAGCAGCTCTACATCAGTCGCTCACCTTCACAGCGCCTGGTTCTGGGTGCCTCAGAACCACGGCATCAGCGTAGGATGACATCATACGAATTGTATCTGTGAGTGTACAAAAACATAACATTGTATTACGTGACAACAATTGAAATTTTAATGTTAATTTATTTCTATGAATCAGCCCTGGATAGAGTAGTATATGATAATATACAAAGAAAGGACCTTCAGATAGGTTTAAGTGGAGACACTAAGCACACGTAATGTACATTTACAAAACAAACAAAAATGAAAAAATGAGCTCTGAGATAACACGTGAAAATATGCTGATGTATCCTTTGTTTCGTAATTTGAAAAAATATTTTGTGTATACTGGCTCAGAGAATTTCCATAGCTAGAGAATAATTTGTAAAGTATAAGTAATAATACAATAACTTAGTCGAATTATTATTAGCACGACGAGAATTATTAGACGGGAAACGTTTGTAAAAAGTCGAGTATCTTTCAAGCGAGTTTGAGTCAACCATGTACGAAAATATCAAGTCTATTTACTATTTCAAATAATATGAAAATTCCAAATAATTTATTCTTTAAATTCCTGTCTTCTGCAAATTCACAACCTCACCTACGGGTCATCCAAAATTTCAGGTATTTCATTTACTCCGAGATCATCATCGTTAGTTTTCTCTCTGAGTGTGTATTCGTCAGCAGGTTAACTTTTCTCTGAACTTTCCCCGTTTTTTTGAAAATCACGACTTCCAGCACTCACCCTCCAAAGTCTCGCCCTTCTTGGCGGAGGAGGTCTCTGGGTGGAGGGGCAGAACGCTGCCTCCTAGACGCGACGTGGCGGCCTGGAAGCTGCAGCAGGTGCGGGTGCTCTCCTCATAGAACACCGTCGCCACCACACGGCCCTGAGGTGTACAGCAATAGCCCATCACACAACGCTTGTACAAAGAGGCTCATGTCATTTGTCAGGTTCATGAAACAAAATTCAGGTCACTATTCAGTCGGGAAAACGTCTCAGCAAATATTATACGTACGGTGCAGCACAAGTATTGCACAGGGTGAGGTAAATGACCTAACAAATCTGTAAGTTTAATATAAGCAAAACAAAGTAAAGAACGGACACTGTGTACTTATTTTTAAAATGTAGATCTAATGGAATTAGGTTCCATTTCGTTTTCAATTGTCAACATGAATTGGACGGGCGAGCATCACCCTTTTATTGTGGGAACGTTTAAGAACGAATCAGTAACTTGCGTTAGGTCACTTTGCAGCAGTCAACGTTCTGACATGGCTCCATTGATGCTGTATAATTATTGTGTGATGTGAGTTAGGTAATTATTGCTTTGAAATTAATGACAAAGTATTACTATTACATCTCATCCTCCTCCTATCCTTCTTTACTTCAGGTACGCGTGCGAAATTAAGGTGCCTGTGCGCGATCGATGCCTTAACTTTAGACGGCATGATACTTGATTAGCAGCTCATGAATTGACCAACGTGCTCGTTTCTGTTATGTTCTATTAAATTGTACGAGACTCACGGCGAGCACATGGGTCATGTTTCGGCCTCTGGTGACGCAGGCACGGTACTCTGAGGCCAGGTTGAAGATGTGATTCAGGGCTTCCTTCGTCAGTTGGTCCACGGTGAGCAGGTGCTGGTTCTGTAACGGGACGTGGATGAGTTGAGGTAAAATTTGTTAGCTCTGTGAGCTGAAATATTTGAGCCGAAACCTCAGTTTCAGTCAATTATTATCAGTCAGTCCAAATAAATACAAAAAGGTCATAAAATGCAAAGTATGAGAGAGAAGGACAAACTGCCAAGTCAGCACACTAAACAGAAGTCTATTATTGCACAACAGTTCTAATACAAAATTGCCAAAATCCTTCGTAACTAATAAATTGCATTAATATCCTTATCTTTAAATAAACAGTGCACAACAGTGCATTAAACATTGTTAATGAAATATTTATCAGTATTGAAATCAACTGATATGAATAAAAAAATACATATTTAACTTACATACAAGTAAAAACTAAACCAATCAAATAAACACGTAAATGAATGAATAAACACATGAATACGCATGTAACTACTTCTATGGGAAGTACAGGGTGCGACAACATAACTTCCTTTTATCTAAACAAGTTCCTTTTAAAAAAGAAAGTTATGTTGCCGCACGCTGTTTATAGAAGACCTGGCCTCCTACGGACCTTGAGAGATGCAGGGGGCACCCCGGGCTGTCCGCTGACGTGCCCTCCGGCGGGGGGTGGGTCAAGATGAGGGGGGTTGGGGCTCTGGTCCATGACCCTAAGGAGCTGCTGCTGCAGGGCTGCGGGCTCCACCGTGTGGGGAGGTGCTGACGAACAGGGAGTGATGTTCCCCAGCTGCACAAGCAAGAAATTTATTTTTATATTCAGTGTTAAGTTTAAGAGATGAAAATTTGTGCTTATTTTACTGTGTGTCATTGGGCACTGCTGTAAGTTCAGCAACATAACAAGTGTCTCCGCTGTAAGTTCAGTCAAGTAATTCTATAAAGTTAAAGCATAATGAGGGTGATTCTCACTGGTTCAGATGTAATACTGGTGGTTTTTACTGGTTCGCTTGAATTACTAGTTTTTTTGCAGGTTTAGATATGATGTGGGTGATTTTTGCGTATTAAGCTACATAAAGAGTCGATCCCAACTAGTTCAAATAAATCAAGTTGATGGCCAGCCATACTTTGAATACGAGACAAGTGACAATTCCCCTAGATTCAGTACAGTAACGTAGTTAGTACATGCTACATAGCGTAAACGGCAAATGCTGTAAAAATCATTAACCCAATGCTTTGGCTAGTAGCTAGCAGAACAAATTTAACTTTTCGATTATGAAAAAATAGGAAAATAATGATATGACTCAACGGGGCAAGTTGATCATATATAACTCTTCTGCAAGAAACCAAGTAGAATATAGCAAATTGACTCTTACCGGAGTTTTGATGAGGTCTTTAGAGCTGATCAGAGCAGGCTGAGGAGACTGCAGTGACAGCACCTCGTGTACGGAGTTGATGACATCTGTCTGGATCTCCAGCAGCGCTGGTAATTACGCAATTGTGGTTACCAGAAATTCTACTATATCTAATATACAAAATGTTGCATGTGCGTATGTGTGCTGCTGCTTTTACGCACTTCTATTCATCAATTAGAGATTTTTCAAGTCAGACGCAATCGTGTCGTTTACGCCATAATAAGCAATTATTTAACATAGGAAGGCTGGTAAATTCTGATACTCAAAACAGCCTCGTGGGAAGAAATAATGATAGGAGCACGAGCCCAACATCACGTGACGAAAATTTTGTTTTATCACGTGAATTCAAAACTGCTAAGAAACGATGGATCATTGGCCACGGTAGTGCAAATTTAGTTTCTGGGAATTTAGAATGAGGACCTGTTGAATCTGAGAATCCAGGTGCGTTCCAATTTGCAGGTTCATTGATTGTTTCATCAGTTACAACACTCCTATCCTTTGAAGGACTTTTCTTTTAAAAGAATCTTCTCCATAGGAAAAGATATTTCAGAACCTAATTGAGCTTGCGTTGGTGATAATCGTTTTGAAATGTTGTTCTTTCAAGTCAATTACAATTTGTAAATTTTGAATTCTGTTCTGTCATTTTACATTCATCAAATGAATGTCCGCATATCTTCAGACGTCTTCAGATATAAGTTCGTATATTTTAGTAACAGCAAATATGTTACCTGTGATGTCTACAGACACTGAAATCTTATTCTAAGTAAACTGAAAAATACACGTAAAATTTCAGATAAAACAATGACTCGCTCGCATTAACGGATGGCATTACGCGTTCTTCCAAACCTTGAGCACAATTGGGCCAAGATAGTAAGAAACCTTTGACGTGGATTGTGCATTAGCGAAAAATCAATTAACTTGAAAGGACTAGACAGGTAAGCTTCCAAAATATAAAATTTTATTTCCCCTATAATGTAGTTGAATCGCAAGACAACAATCCCGAATTGTTTTTTCAGAGAAAACATAATGAGTTTGGTAAAAGTAACTACATACTTCCACAAACTATACCACGAATTAACATATTTTAAACTAATTCCCTGTGTACTTTTCCGAAGATCAGTTCTCTGCAAAGGTACACAAGTAACACAGTGTAAAGCAGATATTTACTAGACTCACCGTTTCTTGGATACCGAGGTGAGGAAGGCACCCGCACTCTGAAGGGGTTCTGGGCGGCGGCGGGCGGAGTCACGTCTCGCTTCTGAACCACGTCCTCGCCACTTCCCGGAGGGGCCAGCACCTGGAGATGCAAAATGAAATCAACTTTTGCCACCACAATGATCGAGTGGTGCATGGCGTGTGCTTGTAATACTCAGGTCACCGGTTCGAGTCTCTGCGCGCTACTCAATTTTCTTCTGATTGCAACATCGGAGACTAGGCAGTAAATTTCCACTTCAAGAAGCTCATCTCGCGCCCCTATGAGAGCCTCTACCTCAACCCGCAATACAGGACAAGAACAGTTGCTGGGAGCAGCATCACTAGTGTTAAAATATTTGCGTTCTGAATTAAACACCCGATAACAATACATGTACGGTTTACTATATCGGAAATAAAATTTTGTTTGTCGTGTCTTCCACATTTTTGGAAAAAACAATGAATTTAATTATTTTATTCTTTCATAAAAGCCGTAGTCTGATTTCTTTGTTGCATAGTTTGACATCAAGTTGATGATGGGACAACTGTTCAATCAGGCACATTTGCTGGAATTATAGGTTCTTAGTTGTGTTTTTGTCATATATCTCTTTTGGCTATGCTTTTGAATTTATGCTTGTTTATCTTTTTCTCTTTTTGTTTCAGTGGTGTATGTTAAATTTTCTTTTAAAGAGCCGATGATGGGTGTTAGCCCGAAACGTTCGTATTATAATGAAATTTTTTATCAGTGTTTTCTGCTCTCCTCTTTTTATTAAAACTGTTTAATCTTCATGTAAAATGATTTAATTTAACTATTGACTCCGTACATAAATAATACGAGCATGAAATCTGAACGATCGCAAAGCTGAACGAACGCAAAGCTGAACGAACGCAAAGCTGAACGAACGCAAAGCTGAACGAACGCAAAGCTGAACGAACACAAAGCTGAACGAACACAAAGCTGAACGAACGTCAAAAAATTTCTTTAGCGTAGTAAATAGTTACAGACGGATAGAACTAAATAAACTATTGCGTGAGAGCATTCAAATGAATATGTTAAACAAAGACTGAATTTTATTAAAAATCTACAAAATTTGTTTTCATTTTATCCTTGGCTGAGAAGATAACGCAAATCTCATGACTTTTGTAATGCTATAAGCGAGAGCAAACACTTGCGAAGCACGCGCAGAATTCTTATTTCTAAGATAAGCACCAAGCTTATCTTGGATAACGTAGACACTAAAAAGACAATATTTATTTAAGTACGTTCTTCTTTTTTCGTCAACCAGCGTCCGTAATCGTGCCTAGAGTTGGAAAGTCGCACTGATATCTACAAACATAGAAATTTGGTAACGTATATGACTATTGGAAATATGTCTTTCTATTGAGTGCTCCTGTATCCTTTGATAATTTAGCTAGGAGAAGCAATCATGACAAAAATTCTTTTATCGTTTTCATAAATTATGAAAATGATGACCTTCTATTGAAATTCTAGTCAAGAAGAGAACTTTCATTGAAATATCCACATACCTGTTTTTTTTTCTAGGAGAATAAAACTTGAATTTTTACGGGAAAAACCTTTGACCTTGTTAAGGGAATCCTAGCCACATGTCTCGGGCTGCTCACCTCGCCGTCCAGGTAGGCAACTTGTCCTCTCAAGACGACCCTCTGGACACGCCCTTTGACTTTCATGCCTGCAAAGGGCGTCCACTTCGCCTTGCTGCAAGCTGGAGACTCAGGAATGGTCCACTCCGAGTCGAGGTCGACCTCGATGTAAGTATTGTCTTGACGAGGCAGGTGAAAAATGCGACGAGGGTTGTGGTGTAACTTGTTCACCAAATCCTGACAACAAAAATCGGTCAATTTGCAAGCACGAAAAGAAGGCAGCTTTCGTAATAAGCACGAAAAAAAAGGCGGACCAGAGTTAGGGCTGTACTGCACCCTGCTGTTAGCTGTGATTATTTTCAGTTTCAATGAATTGGACTAAATTCAACAAATTGGACTAAATTCAAGAAATCGTTGTAAAAGTAAAAAATCTGATCAGGTGTATTGCTCAACCTGTGGTCGATCTCATTGGGTAAGAATCCAAAATGATTCGGATAGTATTATTTTTACATCTAGGGCGTCTCCTGAGAAAGTGAACTAAATCTTACATTGTTAACTAGCAAGTAAATATCACAAAATTATTATAATTTTTATTCCAAATAACGTATTAAATTATCCAATACAAATATACCTGACACAAAAAATATATTAGAGGTGTTACATGGTTTGTAGAAATCACAAAAAAGCTCAAAAAAAAATAAAATAGGGCTACAAGTCACCCAGCGACCCAAGGTATAAAGTCACACTGCACCTCCATGGACAGACGCCCCTGGTGGACGGCGGTCAGCAGCAGCGGTAGCATCGTCTCGAGGCCTGGGAACCCGGGCGGCGGCTTCTCCTTCATCTTCTCTGGCACCGTGTGGGGGGCTGTGAGAACAAGCAAAATTGTGAGTTAGGCAGCTATAAATCAGGTCAAAAAGCGAGGGAGAATTATAAAAATAATGAACAGCGCGATAGAAAACATGCACAGCAATGTGCACCACCAGCTTGGTCGACTGGTGAGCGAATCTGCTTGCGAGCGGAAAGACCCGGGTTCGAATCCCGCTGCCGACATGGTTGACGCGGCTAGAAATACGGCATGGGACTTGGGTAAACAACCGAATAATTATTGAAGTAATTATCCGACCCAAGAATGGGCCAGAAGGTTCGTTCCTACAATATAGCCTCATTCTATTCTATTCTATTCTATGTGCCAATCTAGGAAACGAAAAGATGAATGCTAGGGCCACACTTGACTGTAAACCTACACACACAACAGACTACCAATAAGTGCTGCTGACTTGATGCTGCGTGGCTAAGGAACAACAGTCGGGTATATGAAGTTTAAAGTTAACATGGAGTAGGTGGAAAAGCGTTCATCTCCCAGGTGAAAAACATTACATGAAGAAGAAGAATAGGCTCTGCAAAGTTTGATGTAAAAGAGGAGTATCCAACAAAAAAATAAACTAGAAATAGGTACAAAGTATTATAGACGACAAATAATTATAAAGGAAAGAAATACAGCAAACACAACTGAAATTTATAAGCAGGACGAGCTGAACGCTATCGAGTAAACGTGACTGAAGTGAGTCTGTATAGTGTTAGGATGCATTCATGTGTGATACAATGTTTAGCATGAAGAAGCCTTAATCTTTGATCAGTGACGTACCATCATCAGTAACGTACCATCATCAGTAACGTACCATCATTGACGAGGGACGTACCATCATCAGTAACGTACCATCATCAGTAACGTACCGTCATCAGTAACGTACCCTCATCAGTAACGTACCATCATTGACCAGAGACGTACCGTGGTCGGTGGCGAAGCAGTCGATGATGGCCAGGTTGTCCCACAGCGCCTTCTGGTCGTCCTTGGAGGCTAGCCTGGGACACACCGCTCCCCGCCCCAGCAGGCGCGACTCATCCTCCTTCGTCAGGAAGAGGTGGTGAGGGCACACCTCACACGTCACTGGCAGGCCCTGGCAGTGAGAGGGGCGGAAGGTGGTCATTGAAAAATGAGAGGGGCGGCAGGTGGTCATTGAAAAATGAGAGGGGCGGCAGGTGGTCATTGAAAAATGAGAGGGGCGGCAGGTGGTCATTGAAAAATGAGAGGGACAGCAGGTGGTCATTGAAAAATGAGAGGGACAACAGATGGTCATTAATAAGTGGGAAGGGCAGTAGGTGGTCACCATTCAATAGGAGTGGCCGCAAGTGATCGCCACCAACAAAATAAGTTACAAATACAGTCATGAATAAGGAATAGAAACTTTTCCTTAGTGTCGAGAGAGAAATAAGTAGGACACATTCCGAACTGTAAGTTTAGGAGTAGAAAAAATCCCCTAAAAGTTCGATGTAAAAATAATGAAATAATTAATGTGTAGACGCATTTTAATTCTAAGTCGGTAGCAATATCGCTTTAGAATAGAGCAATGTTTACAGAGCTGCACAAGGAATAGCTTGCAAATGTAATTCTAACCCTTTATAACCGACGCTTGACAATATTAAACAAACATTCAGTTTTATTGTACAAGTTTCCACAGGTGCCTCATACTTGCTATTGTCGAATAAGATCAAAGTTATAAAATTTTGATAAAGAGATATATCAATTTTTCAATTTTGTACTCGATCGTCAAAGTTCCTGTCATAATTTTATCAGCACTTGTGAAGTCGTACTCGGAAATGCACATGCGTAAACTACGTGAACTGCAGAATTGCCTTATTTAAGGTACTGTAAATTATACTCTAACGTGATCTTAAAGTGCATAACTTTTCTACATTTCGTGAGGCCTAAAACCTCATTCTGGCCAAATGCTCGTGTTCGAAGTATCAGCTTCAATGACGGTGTATCTTTTCGCGTCAATGGCCCAGATTTGATCGACTTTTGTTATCGCGCACAGCCAGGCATTCACGAAGTGAGATCAGTCAAAACACTCGCTAGTATAACTGGTAAAATTCAGCTAGTACCACGTCATTGGCATTATGAATACCGCTTTAACGTCTCGTAAACAAACTGCCTCCTTAACAAGCGGGAAGAGTAACTGTTCACATGATCTCTGAGCCAAATTACGTCGTCGTAGCAACTCGGATGTGATTGATGTCCTGCTTGTCTAGATGTGTTGCAGGTAGCCCCTGTGATAGTGAGGAAATGCATATCTCTTGTCCGTCACGACCTGTTTTCGTTCCCTCATAATTGGCAGCCCAAATGATACCGGCGTGTTTTTATTGTTACCTTCTTCATGGCGTCCAGATGATACCAATGTGTTTGCATCGTTACCTTCTCCTTGGCAGCCCGTATGAGGTTGACATGTTTGCATCGTTACCTTCTCCTTAGCAGCCCGTATGAGGTTGACGTGTTTGCATCGTTACCTTCTCCTTGGCAGCCCGTATGAGGTTGATTTCCTGCTTGGTGGCCACGTGACACACGTGCAGAGGCCTAGGATGGGGACACAGCTGGGCCGCCATGATGACTGCAGCAGCTGTGGGGCCCTCGGCGTGCGCGCACACAGGCAAATGTTGCGGCCATGACTCCAGGTGCTGTAGGGTGGCATTACATTTAATTGTAGGGTTTAACGTATGAAATAGAGTCAATAGGTCGCATCAAATGAAGTTGGTGTTCATACCTTCCTACAAATAACATATTACACCGAAAAACGTAGTGGAACAAGATAACACCGAAGTGATAGAACTGTAATAAGATACCGTGGTTTAAATACTGATCATTTAAATGGTAGGCATTTGAATGTTATTTTGCAGTAATGCTGTACTGTTTAAACTAGATGCATGCATTTAGTTTTATATTAAGTCCATAGTGTCATTACATCATTTAGTGCTTGCACAATCAAAAACAATTTATTTGTTTTCCTTACGTATAAGTAATATCTCAAGTGTATGGATTATTCCTAAAACTATTTTATGACGTCAGACACGGTCGTAAAATAACGGTCATACTAATACTGTGTTTTATTATTCTCATACACAATTGCATAACCACAATTATTAATTAAGAAAGAACTATTCACCACATGTATTTTTAATTCCACAAATTATTAAGAACTTGAAAATCAAGTTGAAAAATTGTCAACGATACATATTGTCAATTCTACTAATTGTAACCTGTGTGAATTGTTAACGATACAAATTGTCAAATGTAAGAATTATCAACTTTACAAATCATTATTTACACGAATGATCATTTAAACGAATATGATTTTCAATTATTGATTATACAAATTAAACGAATAGTGCTTCATGTGTCACATTCGTACTTCGAAAAAAAAGCACAGCATATCAAAATGCACAGAAAATATCAGATTATGCGAAAAAATTTGTTTCAGAATAAACTTGAAGTTGAAAAAAATTAACACTGTGTATATTTCAATAACTCAAAGTAGGAAGCTTGAAGAGCTTCTCTACCATCAATTAACCAGATAATTTATGCCACCGTAATAAAAAAATCCTTTGGTTTTAATTAATTATAGGAAATCCTTGAATGCCCGTACTTTTACTTTAAATCTGAATGTTTTGTTTACTAAAAAAGTGTCTAGAAGCTTGAAAAAATGGTAGTCTTTGGGTAAAAGATTCCGAGAATGAGGAGGATATCCCAAGTCTAAGATCCTACAGCGTCGTCTGTGCAACATGTGGCCACGCATCATAGTAAGGCAAAATTGGATCCTGTCTATTCACCCCTAAAAGTTTTATTTTTGGTAAGTAAACATGCATTTCTTCGAGTTGATTGCAGGAAACCTCTGCTGTAATGCTCTGACGGACTTCCAAAAAGTTGTAATGGACAACAACAATTATTGCGGACGACCAAAGAGTCACCATAAATTTTTGCTGATGCAACTTGGGTTTTGGGAAATGTTTGGGTAGTTCATCACGATCCAACCATTGACAAGATTGTTTACAGTTGTCGAAAAGAACTCACCTGTAGTCACAAGTCACGATTTGGTTAAGAGATGGATATTATTGCTTCATAAGACGAGGATCGAGCACACATCAAAACGCTGAGCTTTTGAGTTTCATAGAGCTCATGCAGGACCCATTGATCTAGCTTTTCAACTTTAACAATTTACTTCAGATAGTCTGACGCCTTTGAAATACTGACTCAAAGTTCCTGAAACAATTCTGCGACACTTTGCTGCGGATTTTGTGTAACAACGATAAAACTATCGTGACAAAATTGAATTTCAAAACAGTACTCCTGAAACGAACAGTACTTCCCGACCAACCTAAAAGAAACCTACACATGCACCCGTATAAAAAATAACAGGAACGAATAGTTGCAAGACGAATAACAATGACCTACAGTGCAGCACAACCGAACAGAGCAACCAATACTTGAAACCCTACGAACATTAAAAATTAGTTAAACCCTATCAAAGCAGACGTCTAAAACCAGCAAAATTCAATTGACGTTAGTGTCTCTTATCAAAGAATGACGTCAAATTTTTGACCAGAAATTTAAGAACGTTAAACTAACTTGAAATGCACATTGTGCGTCACGGTGGCCTTATCAACGATTTAAAGAAAGAATTATCATACACGTACAGTTTCTGTAGCACGCATCTATTAATAGTTCTTTATCGTGCTCAACTGTGAAGCTTGATAAGACTTCATTGCCAAGCTAACTTGCATCGATATTGTTTCACGCTACAAAATGAAAATTTCAAGTCATAAAAAAAAGATTCCATGGAGATCAGAACTCAACCAAGAATTTATTTAACGTATTGGAAGAGTAAACTCTCCTGTCGTAAATTGTTCTGGTGAACTATGCTCAGGATGTACTTGCATAGGTGCGAAATACGTGCAAGTGCACAGGGACAAATGAATTTGTAAGAATTCAAGGTAGTAGAAGCTATGGATGAAGTAAATAAACATTAGGCATGCATTCATTCCTAGGGCGGGGAAAGGCACGATGAAACTTCACATGAACGATGCAGAAGTAACGCATGAACACATACTGTGCCTGGAGCGTAATAGTTGCGGAGGCATAACCATTACGTGACACAAGTTATGTATTTATCACGTACCGCAAGTCATGTAATACTATCACAAGACATGTAATACTTGTGTATGGCGAATCGTATAATCATTGCGTACCACGAATCATATTTATGCACACTGCGAGTCATATATATCTGTCGCATGAGTAAAGTTTATATCTACCGTGAGTTATATCTATGTGTACCACGAGTCATAAAACCATTGTGTACCTAGAGTCATTTAATTGTGGTGCAATTTGAGTCATGAAAATATTACGTAAAAACTGATTATTGAGAATATAACTTACTGCTCCTCCTCCCATCCTTCTTTACTCCTGGAGTCTGTGTATGACTGAAGTTTGATTAAAAAAACAGAAGGGTTCTACTTGCGTCTGAAACAGAAGTACAATACAACTTTTTAAATGATGCACTCTCCTGAAGCGTATAAGCTTTAATGTACTGTAGCAGCGAACAGTGATCAGTTTCACCTACATGTAAATCAGTACCAAGTATAGCACTGGTCAAGCCCCTTCATTATAACTAACTTGTCTCCACGAGTCCATGTCCAGCAAAGTTAGGTCGGAGAAGGTCTGATTGAGGTACATCTTTAGGGCGACGGCGTCCTGTGCAAGGGTCGGCGTGAGAGAGGCGTTGTTGGCAGAGGCACCTACGAACAGACCGTAGTCGCAGCGGGCACCTCGTTGAGCGCACTGAAGTAAAAATCAAATAAATATTTTAAAATATTACTCATAAATACATAGTGCTCGCACAAAGAAATAACTGCAAAGTATATTTCTTGTTCCAAGCATTATTTGGCCAACACTAGCGCGGTTGGGTCGCTCGTGTTGGAGAGGTCACTGGTTTCAGCCATTCTTCCTAGCGAGATAACCTTCAACCATGCACGCCCTGCCATGAAGAGGCATCACCTGGAGGGCGAGGTCGAGTGCAGAGGCATCTGTGATGCAGGGGGCGGTGTTGGGCATGGCAAGGATGGTGGTGACGCCCCCTGCCAGGGCTGCTGCTGTGCAGGTCGTCCAGTCTTCCTTATGGGTCATTCCTGGTGGTAGAAAATTTCCCGTAATATGGTTAGAGCAACTTCAAGAACACCGGTCAGTTCTTCCGCTACTTTTGTGCTTAAACCTTAAACAACCATTCATGTTTTTGTCCTTATGTTCCATGCCCATGATACTCTCATATGCCATCGCAGGCTCACCAGATAAGTGTGAATGTGTATAAGCATGTGTCTCTGTATTATCAGGTTAAGAAGCTTTTTTTGATATAAGGTACACATCAAATTCAACACAGCCCTTTCCCGAGCAGGGGTAGAAATGACTCTAAATCTGTTTCCCTTGTTTTAGCACGAATAAAATTTGTAGTATAAAATTCAAAGAAGGATTCTCGCCTATGGCGAGAGAACTAGAACATCATTTCACTTTCAGAGCAAGAGTTGACCACAAGCTCCCAAAATTCAGAGAATACTCCAGCGACTGCTCACCGACTTCTCATCCTTGAGAGCAAGTCATGTGCCAGTTAATGCTACAACATGTAGTTATAGATGACCGGTGGAAAACCAACTAGTGATCAACAAAAAGTACGATATTAAGTTGCTGATGCAATAATAAGTTTCATGTAAGTAAGTTGAGGGCAAGTGAACTGACCAGGCTCGCGCACGTGCACGTGGCAATCGATGAGGCCTGGCAACTTGATGATGCGACTCGACGTGATGCAGTCCACGTGGGTCTTGATGCGAGGCGATGTGCCCACGTGTTGCAGTGCCTTAATAGAACCGGAAAACAATGATTCAATTAATTAAAAGCTTATTAGTAAGATTTTTTACCGTAAATTTATCCGGATTTGGATTAATGTCAGCGAGATATTTCGTGGGTAGTCACAGTGCCTGCCAAAAATGCTCATTTTTCTACACAGTCTGATACATACACGTAGTGCCATTAGTTTTGAAAGATTTAATAGCAGAACAGAATAGTAAAGCCGTGATCGATGATTTTTAAGCCTTTTAGCGCTTGACATTGCATGAAAACAATACTATTCATTAAATTTAACATTGAAAACAATATTAATATCGCTCGAAAATCCTTATAAAACATCCGTATCCAAAAAAACATCGAAAACCATGTTCAAATTTTAAAGAAGTCATCAAAAGAATGCTAATCACTTCAGAAAACACTGATAAAATTCAGTTATCAAAATAAACCATTAAAAAACGACGCCCATTGCTTAAGGAACTGGGACAATTCCTAAAGGACATATACACTATCCAGAGATGCTGTTTTCAGAGTAACGTGATATCGGGTGGAGGAAGGCTGAGCATACTTTAATTCAGCCACTCTCACGTCTGAGAGCATATGATTCACGCTCAATCCGCGAGGGATACCAAATCCGATGTACAAAAAAATTTCCGCTATGAACGGACCAGATGATCAAAAAACTAGTGCCTTACTCTACAGAGTAACTTGAACTGGAGGCGTACACGTGTTGTATGACTTTTGGTACGAGTATAGGCTCTGTATACCAACTGAATGATCGTCATGCTTATGACAAGGTCAGATTTCTCGGTGGAAGCCAGACAGGTGAAAAATATAACGTACTTCCTTCTGATAAAGCTACTTTCTTTTTAGAGAGAAAATAACAAGATGCCCGTCGTTCAACTCAGCACACAATACACTCAACATAACTGCGAGTCTAATTTACCTTTTGAAGAGAAAATAATACAAATGTTATATTTTGAGTGCGAATTCTGTTCTTCAATACATCACGAGCTGAGTATTTTCCACGATCGTCCTCCTATGAAGTTCACGCACCTGGACGAGGAGCTTCGCACACTTGACGTTGGTGATTAGGGGCACCGAGTGGTCGACAGCCATGCGCCGCGTCCTGTAGCCGTGCGAGACGAAGGAAGAAACACGACGAGCCCCAGAGTCTCGGATTGGCAGGTTGATCACTAGGTCAAATTCCTAGCACAACATTGGAGTAAAAAGATCAACTTGTGTTCAGTAAGTTGATCACCTGGTCAAATTCCTGACACAACATTGGAGTAAAAAGATCAACTTGTGTTCAGTAAGTTGATCACGTGGTCAAATTCCTGGCACAACATTTAAGCAAATAGACCTGTTACTGGGAAATGGCTTGATCACCAAATCAAACACTTTTAACAAGATTGAAGGTGACAGAGTTACTGGTATCCCGTTGGCTTCACTAAGCTCCTAATCATAATGCAATTACTATGCAATTACCATGAGAAAATCCTAATGCAATTACTATGAGTAGGGTTTCCTAATACAAACTTATGTTGCTTCCATAGAAATCATCAGCAACAAGTTAGACATGAGCAATTATTCTGAACTGTAGATTTTATTGGCTGAATGTTGCAGCCATTTTGCTTCAGGTAGTTCTGGACCAGCTAACACGAAGTCAACTTAAAGGAGTCAACCTCACCTTCCTGCTGAGGTAATCAGCCATGGAGCTTATGCTTGTCTCTGTAGCTGCCTCGCCGATGTTCTGGTAGGCCCATTCCACTGGCTCGATCTGGAAGACAAAACAAACTTTATTTTCGATGCAGTATACAGAGCATGCGTTATCAGCGGGTTTGCAATTCTTAATGCTAACACAAGGCTAGTGAAGATGCTCCCAAGTGTCCCCGTCCATCTGTATTTCGACTTGAGGTACAGGCTCGTAGGGACTCTAGATGAGCTTGATGATGAGGCAGTAGTTTGTCTGATCTCTTGAGTAACGAGCAGGAGAAACTCGTGTACTGCGTGGAGACTCGAACAAGGGACTTACAGATCACAATTACAAGTCGCTAACTACTCGACCATTGTGGACAATAGTCGGCTTGATTTATGACGAAGAGCTGAGCTTAAGCGATACAAAAGCAGTGGGCTCAAATATAATAGGAATGCTGAGGCAAAGTAATAAAGCGCATTCTTTCACGACCGTATAACAAATATCAGCGTTGCGTAGACTAGAACACATGACTGCAATATGAAGGGAGCAATGCCTACGACATCAGGCGTACAACATCAAAGCAGCACTGGCGAACGCCAATGCAGAAAAGAACGATTATTCTTAGTTGCTGTTGTCCTCAATCTAGAAGCTTCCACACTTGATTTCTTCCTTTCCGTTCACAGACATTTTTTTAGTCATTAAACACAGAACATACAATCCAGTTAGTAAACACACAATACAGTCAGAAAACACACAATCCATTGAAAAAACACACAATACAGTCAGAAAACACACAATCCATTCAGAAAACACACAATCCAGTCAGTGAACACACAATCACCAGCAGCCACTGTCATGACTGGTTCTAATAAGAATATTGCTAATTTTAATTTGAAAACGGCAGACTTTTTCACATTGTTTCTGTACCATAAAAATAAAATGAGTTTATAAGACGTAATTTTCTCTCGAAACTTGCATGCACTGAGTTGGTCGACATAACGTGTGCTGTGTCAAGTGCATCATTACTGTTCTTTTCATTGGAACTGTGCTGTGAAGTGTAAGCTGTAATGTATCAAACTTGAAGTAACTCCATAGATGCACTTCTAGAAATTCTCATTTTAGCTTCAAGGTTCCTAAACTAAGGCGGTTACCGCCTTAAGCAGGTGTAAGCCACAATAAAAAACGCACCAGTGAAGTGAACTTCAAAAGTCTGTGTCGAGCGAACAGATTTCGGGGAATTCATCTTCCGGTCAGTTATGAGTGAGCTTTCCAATGGCAGTTAAATGAGAGTCACTACCTTTGCACACGTCAAAGTAGACCATGATAACATAAAGATAGGAGCGTTTATCACAAACCTTAGTGTGGGACTTCAACACTGTAGACTTTTAACTGATAATGATTTGACCACGCCGATATCGCATGCTCTTCTGGAGGTGCACTTGATGGGTCTGCCTCGTGTTCTTTGCAATGAATCTCATGTGAACCTTCTTGTTGTAATAGTTAGCAAATTACAGCAATATATAGAAGGGTAATTTTTTTGCGATCACCCTCTACATATGTCATGTGACGCATCTGCATCATTTTCTTAGCTAGAGAAACATTCATTAGTACTGCATGTAACAATAAGCATTCTGATGAAACTCCTGTCTGTGAGTTGTTTGCCTTGATACAATGTTAAACATACTTGTATTAAAGTGGTTGATATCGTCCACCTCCCCAACAGTGGATAATAGTGACATAAGAATCTAGTTTACATACAATCTTGGTTCACTTATCTTAGAACGCGTGTTGAATACCAAGATATTCACAAAAAAATTAATCTGTGTGATCCTGCATAGCATTAACTGCGTATGCGTACATGATTGATGTTATATGAGGTTATAAGGTCATTTATAGGATGTGCTGGTGTCAAGACCCCGTGTTAACAGGATGTGCTGTGTCATGACCCCCGTGTTAACAGGATGTGCTGGTGTCAAGACCCCCGTGTTAACAGGATGTGCTGGTGTCAAGACCCCGTGTTAACAGGATGTGCTGTGTCATGACCCCCGTGTTAACAGGATGTGCTGTGTCATGACCCCCGTGTTAACAGGATGTGTGGTTGCCATTACCCTTGCACATGTGGTTAGATTGCCTATCACTGTTATCGATAAAATTTCCACTAAGAGCAGCCGTTTTAAGTTAATTTTCTAAACAATCTCTATTCAATACATCCAAAATAGCGAATGCGTGTAAAAATGAAATATGATCATGAAAAACCTTAACAAATTTGGTTTCATATCTGGATTTATTTGAATAAAACGTGACATGTTAACGCAAAACAGACGGGTTTGAATACGATCTGCACAAGTTAAACTAACCAACAATGCTAAAATTTAAATCAAACTTGCATGCGTATTGAGGCAATGACGATTACAAGTGGGGTACAAACAGGTACAGTGCTGTACCTGTTTACCACAGGTAAAGCAAGCTGAAATCTGCACACTCAATAAGAATTGAGAGTAAATAAATACGGATTATTTATTCGTTTTCTCAATAACGTATCACGACACGCTACAGACCTCCTCACATAATACCTCAGTTACGAAATTCGTTCATTAATCTTTGCACGCTCGTATGCGAAGCCACCGATAACTCCTACCATAAAATGACATATCTGCCGACATGCGCGATATTGAATTATATTTTTTTGAAAATTCATGACAAAGATAACAAGATAGAGATCCACAAGAACACACACTACAGGCTAGTGAAGGTTGTGCAAGACAAATCGATCGGGTGATACGTGAAGTGGCTCATGCACTTTGATTCACGTATAAAACCATAAATTTAAGGGATCCCCAGAGGTAATAAACTCATAAAAATGGTCCAATTATCTGATGACATCCGGCTTTATGACAAGGTGGATAAACGATAGGGAGTTGCCGCGCACGCTAATCGGTGTGCAAACATTATGACCCAAAACACAAAGTTGAAGTTTTTAAGAGAGTAGTTTCCGGTGAGCATTAAGAGATAGAAACGTTACTATTCTATGCGTACTGTGAGTGGAAGTTTTTGAAAAATTACGTCATTTTTGAGGCTATGAAAAGATATGGAAATCATCAGCTAATAAGCAATCGACATGAAACGTGACGCTCATGATTTTATGTGATAATTTCGCTATTAGGGTCCGTGGAGACAAAGAGGAGGTAGCGATTGGGCAACCATGGTTACGCACTGATAGCTCTAGAACCTCTACTAAAAAATGTGTAGTTTCACGGTAGATAACTGAATATTTAAATAATATTTAATGAATTATTGATATGTATGTAACAGGTAATTTATTATGAGTATTAATGGTAATTTTAAAATTAAAAAAATTAGTTGCAAGTAATTGAGTTTACGTCTGACCAACATAATATAGAACATTTTTAATACTAAACTATTCATAATACAAGGTGCAGCAACATAATTACCTTTTTTGTTTTTCAAATGTTATGAAAAAAGAAGTTATGCTGTCGCACCCTGTACAAGAATCCCCTTAGCAGTGATGAAAACAAAACAAAGTTTAGCAGAGTCAGACATGGAAGTCAACAAGACTTGGACGTGGAAGTCAACAAGACTCGGACGTGGAAGTCAACAAGGCTCGGACGAGGAAGTCAACAAGACTTGGACGTGGAAGTCAACAAGACTTGGACGAGGAAGTCAACAAGACTTGGACGTGGAAGTCAATAAGACTTTTCACACTGATTCTCCTTTTCATCGTACGAGAGAGATTTGCTGAAAATACACCAATTAGCGCCAAGTTGATTTAATCGTTGAAAAATAACAAAAGTGAACAACAAAGCAGCATGACTTAAATGAAATAAATAAATTTGAAATAAATAAATTCAGAATGCATTTACGCAGTGAAGCAATTAGTTTGAAAACTGCAGGCAATATGCTGATTCAAGTGTATTTTTATCATGGTTGGGGTATCCGCTATGTCCATATGAACACACAGAGCTACTTACAATGCTCCCACGTCAAGGAATTACACAGATTAACGGACACAAGACAGAGACAACAAACTTGAGTTCCGTGATTGTGTTGTGTTAATGCAGTGCTTCTTCTCATTGGAGGTACTGTACCAAGGTTACATAGCTTACGCGTCCTGCAAAAAGCAAGTTTTTCATTAAATGCAACGGGAAAAACAATAAGCCTTTAAATGATGTTATCTTGATTGACAAATTTGTTAACTTGAAATATTATCTGAACATATGTCAGAATAAAAATATTTTTGGGGGTAGTATTCAGATCGTATCAGAAGGTATCTGAAAAATACTATTTAATCTCGTATCTATTATTTTTTATTATACATACAATCCTAGCTCAATAAAACTACTACATTTTTTATT
Organism: Trinorchestia longiramus; assembly: GCA_006783055.1. Taxonomy (NCBI): domain Eukaryota; kingdom Metazoa; phylum Arthropoda; class Malacostraca; order Amphipoda; family Talitridae; genus Trinorchestia; species Trinorchestia longiramus. The sequence goes on from VCRD01000029.1 coordinate 280,210, forward strand.
ACGTACGTTCATGTGCAGCACGAATATCTCAACCTTTTGTAACGTACTCATGGTGAATAAAGTTCTTTGAGAGGCAGAAGATATGCAGAACAGGATCTATCTCACATGTCCGAGAGATAAGATATTCCGAAAACATGATAAGAGTGATAGCAGCTCTAAGGGGTGAGCTGGATCTTGGTCAACGTGTAGTAACCTCCAGATGTTGTAGCAAGACAGTTACTAGTGCACAGTTGCAGTTGCTAATACAGTACTGTAATTCACAGGTCTACGAACTGTCTGCTTTTATTAGAACAAAGACCTTGTGCCGTAATGATACGTCATATCTTGTGCTAGTGAACTTATGAACATTGAAATTTCCGCGTAACTCATCAAGAAAGTCACTCGGAAGCACTCACTACTTTTTAATGCAATTGTTAATTGTGAGTTGCTCGGAGTCAGGGGCAGTGAAGGCCTTGAGAGAGTGTGTGTAACCCTAGTATTGGCTGCTCAATCACTGATATGCGTCGGTGCCTGGTTTCCTAGTACTGCCGTCATAAAAGTTATTCAGATTTCACAAGATTGTCTTGAATTATTACACAAGATAAAGCTTGTTAATATCTATAGGGAATGGAAATCACAGTTAAAAAGCAGCCAGATTTAAAAATTGTATAATGAACTATTTAGAGAAATATATCAACTATTTGAAATACTGTTTTGGGAGCTGAAATGTGATTACTTACATCATATTAGTTTGGTAAACATTGATTTGTTGTGATGTTCTTTGAACTGAAGTTGAGCAAAATTTATGGACTAAATGTTATGTTGTTATATGTAACTATGTGTATGCTCATTAACTTTTGACTATCACCAACAATTAACAAGTGGTATTTGCGGCCCTGTACAACAGCAGACCACACACTTTTGAACCACGGGGATTTAACACAAATAAAGCGCGTCTAATTCATGTTCAATGCCATTTAGAAAGGAACAAAATTAGTGTTTACATATTTTCAAATAATTTCAGAATGCAACATGTGGTTATCAAAAATTTAAATTATACTCGGATGTGTACTAACGGAGAAAGCAAAAGTCTCTATCCCCTGTAAAAGTTATTGTAACTAAACTTAATGAAGGAAAAAAATGATCACATATGGAACGGAAGGGAAATTCTTGGAGTTTTATCAAATATTAGTACAAAAAAAAACACTTATCAAGTAACCTAAAATAAAGAAATACTGCAAAGAAAGCGAGTAAGAATAATGGAAAGTTGGTTACGAGTTGTGTTTGGTGTGCGACTAGTCATACTTTTACAAGTGACAGTAAATGGCTTCCTAAATAATTTCATGGAATACTATTCAAATACAGATCTTTAACAGGTCAGGCAGCAATAATGTGTAACTTTGACGGAAAATAACTCCTATATTTGGACGATTAATGTTATGATAATGTTTAACTTTTAATTCCAATGGCACACTTTAAGATATGACATCATTAAAAAGAGATAATTAACTTTCTCACGATGAATATTGTAAATAATGGTGATGTCAATCGAGAAACCAATGGTTACGTTTCTATGTAAAACACGCTTTAATATAAAATAATTTCACACTTAAGACGACACTATACAATACTAGATATGTCAATACACAACATTGTGATCGAAAGAAACGAAGTGTTTGTCTTTTAGTAATATTTTGAACGTTGCAAACATTTAACCTAACCTTAGCTATCCTAACCTAACCTACACACCCTCCTCCACTTCCTCTAGAGGAGTCGTAAAGTCGTAAAGTGGGGAAGACTCTCGAGAGAATAAGTCTCAATGAAACTGGAAAGCAGAACCTTATACAGGCATCAAAGGCATATTTCTTTTCAGGCTTCTTAGAGAGCTAATTTCTGAGTGAAAAATTGTTACGAAGTTTGGACACATTCTTGCAAGTTTATTCAATACGAACATCTCAGTTATGCTCCTATTGTAGTCATGAAAAATATATATTTTAAGTCTCGAAACGTATTATCATTTCCATGTGTATTCTTTTATACAGAAGAGAGAAAGGGTGAGTGTGCATCATCTTACAGGAAAGCAGCTGTAAGATTCCACAGAGTGAAGCCCTAAGTTATCAGACGGAGCGCATGCTTGATACCAGCTGATTACCTGGCGGGGTCATCGCTATCTGTTTGGTCCAACATTTTTCACATCCAACAGAACCGTGGAGCTCTCATAACTACACATCGAATTGCATCAAGGTGCAAGTGAATCAAGTTACATCAACTAACATGGAACATCAAGTAACATCGAATTTATGAAGTTTCAGTAAAACTTTGAAATTACCAGACTTCTATCGCAACACTGAAAAATAAAGTTACATCTATATAAAAAAAGTATATGTAACCTTCAAACATGTGATCAAATATCGGGCTTATCAGAGAAGACATGACTGATGGAATCCAATGTATTTTTGTGGTAAATTAACGTATAGCGATGTCACTAAAGGAAGTAGATCAAAAATCACATGCGAACAAACGTGAAGCAGTGATATAAAATGAAACTCGAAGAACGTTTTCTCACAGGACGAAGATTAAAAAGAATACATACGTCCTAGTAAAAATATTATCACGAAGTGCAGTGTGTTTAGAACAGACAGACTATCAACATTCAGAACACTGAAAATAACGAATAAATCAACTTGAAATACAACTTGCAAGTTAAAGAACGAAAGTAACTGCAATAATTAGTCTGGTGTGGAAGTGCCACATTCAAACTGACGACTTAACTCAAAAATACGAACAGTGAACAGAACCACAGGGACTCGACAAGATGGGCTGCATTCTTGGACGCCAGAAAGAGTTCGAGTCAATACCGAAGCCCGACCCTGATATTGAAATCAAGTCAAAGGTAAGTCTCAGTGAGGAGGGGGGATTCATTCAATAATTTGTGGCTTATAAATGTGGGAGCAGGGCTCAAGTCTGGGAGCAAAGCTCATATTATTCCTTGCAATTCATGCAAGGAAGTTTACTGAAAAAAAACAGTAAAGAGGAAGGATTTCACAACAGCATTGGAAAAACTTGCACGCTCGAAACTCCAGAAACTGTAGTTCGATCCAGCTGCCAGTTACTAGCTTGCATCAGGTAGTGCAATAATGTTTACTAATTGCTGCTCTATAACGTGTGATTCAGAACTTTCAGTGACTACTTAGGTCATGTTAAGAATAGAAAATTCCAGTGCTCATTTCCAAAACTGTACAAAGGAATACTAGTAAATCTTTCGCACTGTATCGTGTACAATTTACAATCAAATACCATACGGTCAAATAGAAGGATTCCCGGACAAGATCCATTTTTAAATGATATTGACAAAGAATGCAAATAGCAAACATAAAAATTTCGGAAAGAAGTTCACGTTTGACACTGGTTGTTCTTTTCGCAGCTGTTGCGTTGCAGTGTGTGTATGTATGTAGTAACAGATGGTTGGTCCTTGTATGTATTCTCATCAATAATTAACAGCATTGACGCTTTTCTTGTACAATCTAGGAGTTATAGATTTTAATCGAAGAAGATTATGTAAAGATATATCCGCAAATCAGGCGATGTATACATCGAGTAGATCTATTGGAAATTCAGATGGTGCTGCATATCAATTACATCCGATTCTTGTATTTTCAAATTGAAAATCCAATAACTTTCTCTTTCCCCTAAAAAAATGGCTGAACGTGACTTTTTTTACCAACATGGAACTGTTTTCACACTTTGGTTTTTCTACTTTGATGCTACTTTTACTCGTAATAAGCCTTAATTAAAAACAATATCACTCAATTGGACATCAATCTTGAAAAGAATTACCAACGTTTGTCCTTCGAGCCGTAAATTTCATTTACTCGAGTTCAAAACTGATGACTGAAATTACGAAAAGACTGCAAAGAATGGGAACGGCAAAGCCAAATGTCTTAATTTTTGGCAGAGCATTACTCAATTTGCATTGCAGGTGATCCAGAGTCAGTTACCAATAATGAGCTGATATGTTAGTTCAGCCAAGGTAGACAATATTTACGATAGGAACCGCGAGACATATCCTAAGTGCAAGCAAAAAAGCAACAAAATCATGCACTTTGCACAATCACGCGTTGGCTGAAACGTTCACGCATACTTCATCGTGAGTCAAAGACCCATAAACTCGTATCAGATAAGTTGAACGAGAACAAAGCCGAGCATTGATGTTAGAGCAATGTCAAGAGCAAGTCTGCTAAACGGATGAAATGGTATAATTTTGATATAGGTCATTCCTTAGATTTAAAATAAAATAAATATATTTTCTCGCAAATACAGTTTAAATTTAATTCTATCATCCTTTTCAATAGTTCTTAATAAAGTCCTAATAATGGAGATATTCATTATGAAATCGCTGCCGTTAAATTCTATCGCTGTACATTTTTCAAGTGTCCTTGGCCTTCACAAACATAAACCTAGGTATCTATTATACATACTCCGTCTGGTCGGAAACAGTTGGTGCACAATCGAGAAACATTCCAGCTTTTAGTGTTTTTAAGACAGTTCATTTTCTGTGTGGTAAAAATTAACCTGTAGTGTGTTAAAACTAGGCATACACTGCTTTTGTTCAGACCCTGTTAAATAACAAATAAGACGATCGTTAATACCAGAGAATATTGAAGTATTTTTTCATGCCCCGCTGTAACAACAGGAAAATGAGACACAAAGGAAAAAACGCTGTAGGAGGTAATCAAAAGGTGTAAAAATCAAATATTAACAAACGAAAAAGAAGGAACGGTCGTCTTAAAGCTCTGGTATAAAGATTCAGAGATCGTTTTCAAGGATTGAGTAAATTTTAATTAAATTGCACCTTTTTATGAAATGAATTCTTTATCTTCATTTCTTGTATTTTTGTACGAGTATAATGTAATACATTAGCCTTTAAATTTTTAGTTTTTTTCCCTGAGCACTTACTATTTCCGACGAACGTCAAAAGTTGAATGCATTATCTCCAAATCCAGGGAGTAGTTTTTGAAGAAAATTGAAGAAGGAAAGTACTTCATGCGAAATTGTAGGACGAAAAAGCCATCATCATGTAAAATAATATAGTCTTTAATTAAATTTACTTGGTATTGCACAACAACGCTGTCATGATCACAGTAAAGTACCGAAGAAAAGAAGTTAAGGTAACACATATACAGGTACGAGTGCGGTTGCCTCATACCAGTAGAGGTAGATCATGCATAAGAAAGAAATTGAATTCGCATAAGCGTAAGGATGATGTTCAGCTTGGTTTGTGTTTGACTCGAATTCTGAAAAGCACTCACAGTAATTGGTTTAAACCTTATTGTAAACATTCGACTGATGATGGTGGTGTAAAAGAACCATTTATTACTTTCAGCAAGTGTCGTATAATTACTTTTCAGCATTCAATTAAGCTGAGTATTCTAACAAGCTTTCATGTCTTAATGAAGCCAGCCAAAATCGGTTTGTTGTCATTAAATACAGCAGGATAAAGTACTTTAGTATTCAAGAAAATTCTATTTCTATGCTCGATCAAACTGTGTTTTCCACAATGAAGGCAATTGAATAAATTATTCGATTGTATTCGGACGATCTAATTGTTTTGCTGTCTGCAGGTCGAAGGTATACACGAAGAGAATTCGGATATGCTAGAGCGATGGGAAAAAAGGCAAGATCAAATCAACCAGAGAGATTTCCAACGAATGAAGGATGATTTTTTCGTACGGCCCGACCACTTCATCGCAAACATGCTCGTATTCTCGACGCAGTTCTACAAGAACTTCGAGCAGTAAGTCAATATATAACTATCATTCATCAGGATGTCAGAAGCACAAATAATTTGCATACCAGGACATACACGTGAGACTGCTTTTGGTATAAAGTTCATTTGACGAGATATGAAAGGAGTAGAACGAACATGTTTAGTATGCCGTACGTTCAAATATGATCACCCTGACGGCTTGATGAAGCAAGAGTTTGGATGGTGTGAGAGGAGGCCAAGTATGGTATAAGCGTAAGACCAGTCCTAAACCGCTTGCTTTAAGGAATTATCTGTAATATTTTTAATCTGTATGATACAAGTTTGTAAGGTGAATCTTCCCTTTTAAAATTTTCAGAAATGCATTGGATTTGCTCAACCAGTTTCCAATTAGGGAATAAACGGATAAAAAAAGAGGACACCGAAGATTTGTGTACATTCATAAAGATTTAAGGAGACCCAGATGCTGATGAATAAAGACGATGAGTGGAATAGAAATTTTGACTTAGCACTAATGAAACCAAGTTCTTCAGATAGCTTTCTTGCTCGAAGACATGGGTGTAGGAGACAAAAACAACTGGCGCCATGGACCAAAAGAGGGGCGCTAGGAAGAGATATTGAGGTCTCCGGCGTGTGCTGCATTGCAAGCAGACTACGCCGAGGCTATAAAATTCTCGCAGCAGGCTTGTGCAACGTCAGGATTTTCAGACAAATACTCATCACGCCAAACGACACGAAAACTTTAGTCTGAGTATTATACGTCAAGCTTCACAAAAAATCAATACTATGTGGTCCGTTTTGTGATGTATTGAGAGTGTTTGAAAGTCTGATTGATGAGATATAGCAAGAGCACACAGTTTCGGTTTCTAGATCCAAAAAGCATTATAAGACCAAATTAAAAAGGCAGCGTAAGAACTTCTGATCGACGAAAACACACTGAACCACGACAATATTTTCACGATGATACCAGTCTGGTATCATCGTGGATTGCCTTCTATACACATGCTCCTAGGCATGCTAGGGAGCAAAAAATACTGTTAAGTGGATGTCTGCCATTAATGCGCGCTTCCGTAACATTCATGAACTAACATTCATGAAGAATCGAATCTTCAAGAAGCTCTTACATAACGATACTGTCTGAAAACTTCTGAAAGACGAAAGCCAGGTAGAAGCCCAATTTTGATAGGTAAAAATCTATATTTCGAGTTAAACAAGGTTCTTTTGCATTTTCAATTCTACTTTCAGGGAAAAAAACGATGCCTGCAGGATGTTTCGGGATGAAGAGCTGTCAAAGAACGAGTTGCTGTCTGAGTATAACCGGCGGATCATGTTCCTCGGGGCTCATGAGGTTGTGGCTGCCCGGCACACTCTCTACCACCCACGGGGCAAAAAGTACTACGAGATGCCTGCATACAGGCAGGTAGGTTGTATACTCAACGTTGGTGGTGAAGGTTGTCCAGCTGATGAAAACATGGTTTCTCTAATTTAAGGGCGACCATCAGCTTCTGCTAGTTGAGGGTGAGTGTGACAGTGAGGTAAGATGCGACTATTATACAGGCATGACTAAAGAGATCGATAACATCACAAATTTGTCATGTGTTTCGGAGCCCTCAACAATAATACGTAAACAAATCGAAGAAATATTTGTGAAAAAAATAACGTAGTAAAAATAACCGCGTTTTGGATAATATAATACATTTATTCGCGTCAAAAAGAGGAAAAAATATCTAGTTCCGGGTGCAGAATATAGAATAAAAAACCCAAAACAGACGCCTAAACCCAATCTTTCTTTTAAGTATAAATGGTGCCATTTCTTCTCTCTTTTGATGATAAACTTTTAAACTGTAGATTTTATTCACCTATTTCTATTTGTTTTTTTTAAGACGATGGCGACAAATAATTTGCACTACGTATATATTTATTCGAAGCATGATTTTTATGAATTCTAGATGGACTATAATTTGACCGTGTTTCAGACGTACGTGATCCAAGACAACGCTCAGCTGTTCCCTGAGAGCGAGTATGAGCGTCTTAAAGATTCTGACTATCTAGAAATGGCCGGGGAGCATTATAGGCTTAGT
>VCRD01000029.1:307327-353636 GCA_006783055.1 Trinorchestia longiramus
CACTTAAATACCATTATAATGCAAGCAAGTTACTTTCACAATAATTTTTCTATATAACTCATGTCTTCTTATTCCTGACGATATGAAACGATGGTACTATTCTAAAACCACATCTATATTATTTTTAGTAACGTATTTTCAAATTCAATTTCAGCGTATATTTTTTTGATTTGTGAAATTGTTACGTCTGTCTCTAGCCGTTAACTGAAATTAGTTATGACTTGTAAAAAAACGGTATTGCACCAGTCCCATCGACTTACTATTTTTCACGATATGCAAATACACCATAAGTGTACAAATATTTTTCATTCTAGTTTTTCGCACCGGTTTCCATTAGGCATAACCCTTGAAACACTCGTAGTTAGTCCGCCGGACGCACAGGCGTTTTAGCTTCTGTACGATATGTTCTAAGTAAACAAAGGCTAAAAATACTCAAGTGCTCCTGATTTTGCAACTGTAAACAAGGTCACAGTGTTGTCGCTTTCCGTGAGCAGCGTTCAGGTGGCAATTATGTCGCGTTGCCTCAATAGAAGTTCTCTAAACGTCAGCACCATTAGCACAAAGTCCTCTTGTGTTTAAATAGGCCTTCATTTCGAGATAAAAGTAAGTTTAACAGTGTATGGAGGAGACTCAAAAATGAGTGAAAGTTATGAACTTGCTCTTAAGGGAATGCTGCATACATTTCCCCAAATTGTGAACAGAAATAGAATAGAACGTGGCAGTAGGAACGAGCTCAATGGTCCATTCTTGGGTTGCTGCTTGTCTCATTCGACACAGAATAATACGCGTAAAATTAAACTTCATGGTAGATATGATGTCACATCTCAATGATGATTAAAATCTTTCTTGGATGAAAATATTTTAAGAAGAATGGAAATTGCCTTGAATTTCATATTAGAAAAAAATTTAATCCTGCCTGTTGGAATAAATCGTCTAATAATGTGTGAGCATGTGTGAGCAGACTAGTTCTTATATGCTATTTCATAAATATGCTGTGGTTTATTATATTATTCAGCATTGAGAGTAAGCAACAATTCGAAATAATATTCATGTGATTGAACATGTCTCGTCTTTATCATCATGGTAAGAACGACATTTTATGAAGAAGCAGCTCTGCTTGGCAACAAGCTCAAGTGACTTGAATGTTATTTCCACCGACACCAGCGAAGGTGTAGTGTCTTTATGTGCTCAGGTTGAAGCGGAAGCTTCGCTTACAACACAACAAGAGGAAGTTTCCTGCCTCAAAGGAGAGACTCTAGAACTCGAAGCGATCTAAGAGTTTTATGAACACTGGCTCGGTCCCAAGAAATGGACGTTCTATAAATTCTAAAACCATCCGCAGAAAACATTGATCACACGCTGTATGCTCTTACAAGCTCTTCATTACTGTGTCTCTTTGATTAACATCTTTAGATTTTGTTTTTCCATGAAATTTAACTAGTTTTAGGGATTGTTTACGCAAGAACAAAATATTTTTTTGTAAATTAGCATTATCGTATCACAAATAATTTTGAACAAATAAATTGGAGAAGATGGCTATTTCTCGTTGGAGTTTACCTAGTTTATCAAAAACTAAGAAAAAGTATTGCATATGTATTTTAAATTTGAAACCGATCAATTCTACTAATCAGGTTGCCATGTTGGTAGGGGTGAACTAAAGCAGCAAGTCCAAAATTCCATCACTGTTTCGGTATTTTTTTCTTCTATAGACACGCTTATCTATCGCTTGAAAATCATTTTCGTTTCGGCGTCATTGATTAAGGCTCGTATTTCAAAAGTAAAATACATTTTTTAAAACCATAGTTTGGTTTACTAATTTTCTAGTAAAAGAAAATTTTCTAAGAAATACTACTGAAGGTTTGTTAAAGCATAAGACAAAAGCCGATATGCTGAAACCAGAAATTGACCAAGCAATTACGATACTGCCATAAGCCAGATAAATGGTGTGATGATGGTATGAAAATCGTATGAAAGGTAAGAAAAAATTCAAATTAGTTAAATTTTGTTGAACATCGGCATTCATTAAGTTGTCTTTATGCTGAGAACGGAGAAGCGGAAGTTCCATGTATTTGATTAACTATTTTTTAAAGATTCAGAACCGATTCAAAATTAATTCGTTGTGCAATGAGCTTCATCAGACAAAAAAGTGTGGAAGAAAAAAAACAACGAACCGATCAGCTCTCATTTGTCGAATATTTTCTAGCGAGGCTCGGAATTTCATTCATCGTTGAGAGGAAGAAGCTCCCTCCCTTCTTTGAATGCCCTCCATCTCCGTTTGAATTTTCAATAGTTTGATGAGGTTTTTGAGAAAAAATCGAGTTGAGGTTTTTCTCAGCAAAGTCTGGAGGAGTCGCAGCTGCGACTTGGCTGACCCTCTTGACCGACGCACATTCTTCCGTTCACAAAACTTCGAACCGAGGGTATGAACTTAGTGAGAGGTTTAAACGAGTGCTACTTTTTGGTGGAATTGGAGAACTTTTTCCTTCCATTTAAAGTTTCCCAGAGTGACAAAATGAAAATACATTCTGAACAGAAGGCTTCATGTCTCCGAACGATGCTCCTGCAAAGATTTGTTATAAAGTCCTAAAAATGTATTTCTTTAGTTAAAATTGGTCCCTCCGCAAGTTTTAGCTCCGAACAACATTACTTTTAGAATTCCCATAGTTTAAGAGTTCTTCTTCGTAAGAAAAATGATTATATGGCAACACGTTTCTCAAAAATATAAAGACACTTATTTTACCGTTGAAAATGTTCTCATTTGGAAATATTTCTAATGTTTGAAATACAGACATAGAAAAAGATAATATTTTTTAATAGAAACACCATTGATAAACAGTACCTTTTGATTAATTGATATCAGTACACAATGGATTCCCTTTCTATTAAAAGGATGGTTGTAATTCACAGCAAAAAGTGTATCACCTATACGCAAGGGGAGACCCATCAAAGGCCCACCTGTTGATTGTTCGAGAGATGATCCTAAGAAAAAATAAATAAAAAGAAAAAACAGTTCATTTCAAAATCGTTGATACAAAAAAACATTCTACATTTGGTTTCAATTGTTTTTAATAATCTTCACACAAGTAAGCGTTAGTTTTAGCTCGGTTTCGCATAGTCAGGCTTCTGTACGAGTAACATGTGGTCAGTAATATGCCCCGTGATCATCAGACCGCTGTGCAGCACTAGACGATCATCAGAAATGCGTGAAGTGATTTATCGCAGAAAAACATTGCTTTAACTTCTTAATAATAAAACAACACAATTTCTCTATTTTAAATGTATTAGAAACAACACTTGATAAAGTGGTTGTCCCTGTTACACTTGCTCGTGAACGAATTAAAAAATTTTTAATCGAATTTAAAGTAAAGTAATTAATCGCTTTTCACTTTGAATTTAGTGGCAAATGTTTGATGTTTTTCACCAAGTCAGATGGCTCTTTATCTATGATAAATATATTATCCCTCAAGACATTAATATGCTCTATGATTTTCACAAATTTCATGAAACTTTCTTATCTACCTATGAGAATAGTTCTTTTTATTTTTCCCTACCATATAATAGGTGAACAATTTAATAAAGTTAAAGAAGGGTGAAAATAACATTATAGTACAGTATTACCATTATAATGTAATTCCATTATCACTGACATCATACAGTGCTAGCATCACCATTGACATCATGTAGTAGAACCATTCTCATGTATTTCCATCACCATTCACATCTAACAAAGCTACCATTACCATATACTTCCATTACCATTAACATCATGCAGCACTTCCATTATCATTTACTGCAACTACCATTAACATCATGCAGTGTTAAAGTATGCATACAGTATATACGTACAATAAGTACTAATGCTTGTCAAATAGACATCTTCTTCCTTTCAGTAACGACGAATTAAAGTAGCCTCGTTCTTATATTAAATAAATACGTCAAGTGCGTGGAAATGACCAACAATTTACCACGAAAATGTCCTGCACATTTGGGATGAAATACGTCCCAATTAGTTGTCGCATCCTCACTTGAGATTGCTTCATCTTTTACGATTGAAAAATCACACGAAGCTCATGAGCAATCATACGTTACGACGGCACCTGAATGCCTCGTTGAATACGTTTCGCTCAAAACCTACCCAGTGCTCTCTAATGCCATGAAATTAACGACTATTCCTGCCGACAACAACCATTAAGGCGACAATACGCGGGCTATGAGTCCTCTAACGCGTACCACGATGGCGGTTTCAGCGCCCTCTGCTGCTCGGGTTTGTCACCAGAAGGCATTGCTATTCATGAATGTTTCGGACGTTGGTGCCTCCACTCCACATTGGGGCATCATAAAGCCATTGTAGAAGCCGGCAGTCGTCATTGAAACAACAGTTTGGAGCGTTAATTTAGATTTGCTATTGTGCATCACGATGCACCCGATCATTCCTCGAGAACCATTGTTTCTCCAAATGGAATCCGAATCGTTACTGAAATATACAGCGTTCTAGCTGTCCTTCGAAGTAGTAAATAAATTGGGATGCAACACTTTACAATACAAGTTAACTTAATTGAATTGAATCAACATTTCATGACACTTTATTCAGTAGTTCAAAAGAATATTGCGTTTAATCATTAGTGTCATGAAAGATTGCCTACTAGTGCTTTTCATTCAAGATATTTCATTTTAATAACAATTACGAACAAGAATGAGTTTCTAAACTTTTAAAGTTGTAGGAAATGTTAAAGATTCGTTAAGAAACAGTTAACCTTCAATCAGTAATTGTAAACACCAACGTACTGAATTTAATACTTAAAATTGGCACTAAATCTTGCCTATAGTTTGACGAAAATTCCTTCTTCCGTACCGTATTGACCGTAAAATGCTTTTGAAATACGTTGCAAGGTCAGTTTTGTGAGTTGCTCACGAGGACTTTTTTCCTTGAAGATGGTCAATTCAGTGTCATTTGTTGAGCCGGTGTCAATTTCACGGAGGAGACCTGGTCCCTGACGAGCGTCGACGATAGGCGTGACAAGGGCCATTGCTGCTCAGAATGACTGCTGGGATTGAACTAGGATTGACTTGGGAGGAAACCACGCCATCGGTTACGCTTTCAGGACCCCACTAAATTCTTCGATTAAATTGAGTTCACAGAAGTCCTGGGCAGCTGCCAAAGCAAATAGAAACTGGATGAAATGTCCACTCGATGTAAGCTTGGAAAGTTTGTTCTTAAAACACTTCGCATAGTTTTTACTACTTTCCTGACTGTTTACAGCACATAGCTGGGGACTTGAATATTATGATGTACTTAGTGTTGTACTTAGGTTTATGTATAATATATGCAAGCCAAGTGAATTATTTCAACTTTTGGTTGAATGGCGCTCAAAAAATCCTGTAGAGAACAACTTCAAAGTAAAGAAGAGGAAATAATTTATTTCAAAATAATTGGTTAGTTTCGAGGAATACAAACAACTATTTAGTCAGAGCAACATTTATTTTTTATTCGCTTTCGAAACACTGAAGTACAAGCATTACCAACAAAATTCTATAAAAATATTTTCATTATCGATTGTGTTTAAAACACATTCTTTGCACTTCCCAATTTCATGCTTTTTTCGGCTCTTCGTATCATATGTACTTCGAAGGCGAGAATGGATCCCGACGCAACACTGTAAGCACTCCGCTCTGGTTCTCATAAACAACTTTATTTTAATATTTGAAGGTTTAATCTCGGCGTGCCCTCGATATTTCCCCGGCCAGTTGAGGAAAGAAATGACTCATTCGTGGGGCACTTTGAACAAAAGTCGGAAGGGACGACCGTGCCTGGCGCGGCTATACTGAATCTTTGTGAGGACTGGGTGGCATTAAAAGGTTACCAACTTCCTCAAGTGGATATTGAGAGGAGGTTAATGGACCTTTTAGCGAGGGAGATGGGATTAAATTCATCCCAGAAAACTCTTCAATGGCGGAATAGGATTTAAATTACTAATTTGAGGGCATCCGAAAGTAGTTCCGGAGCTTAGCTCATCTGAGCATAGAAACAAAGGATTAATGAGTTGTTCGCTTTTTTGTACACTAGGAAGACACTATAGAGAACCCACTTTTTTCTACCATACAGACCAATTGATGACATTGAAATAGAACTGTCACAAGTTATGAACTATGATTTTTTCAGGCATGGAAGTAAAGAATATATGTAGAGTATTTCAGCTTTGAAATCAATACTCTCTGCAGCTAGAATGATCCTTAAAGTAATCTGGTATTTGCACTATGAGAAGTGAATTACCTGCGCTATTCTTTTACCACATAAAACAAATTCTCCCATATTTTGCTTCCATCTAGAGACATGTTAGACTCTTCCATTTCATGTGGTATATTCTAACATTCATTTAAATACTGATTTCCTTGAAAAGGAAAAAAAACTGCCACTGTCGAGTAGCCATCGTACCGATTTGAAATTATAATACCTGTCTATCATTATGGTTTTAGTAGCTCCACCTTGACTTCAAACCAAGAAAAATAAATACAAACCAAAAAATATTATCTTCTGAAGAAAGTACAAGTGTGGGAAATAGTCCACTTTGCAAGCTCATTCTTTGGAATACCTTAAGTGTAGCGGCAGCTATAGAGGCCTCTTTCGAGAAGCAATATGCTAAAGCCAAATCAAATAAGCTGGCAGGAGACAACTTATGTTCTCCTTACATCAGATCTTGGGCGCAATTACACACCACACTCACATCGTCCGACTTTGCTAGCGATTTCTTCCCAGAAGTCATGCCGGAATTCTGCTTTCTGCAGGAGATACTCACGAAAATGGTCCTGTTTCATAGAAAATTGCCAATTTGAAACAATAAAGGAAGCATTATCTTTTTGATATATCGTAAAGAGAGTCTTCTCGGGCATTTGCAACAACATACGAAACGTTATTGGGCTCAGAATTTTCTTTGTCTTCTGCGTCACTTCAGCAAATCTTTTGAATGAAGACACATATTAACTGTCGAATCTCTGATGTGCTTTATTGCTGTTTTTTGTGATTTATCGCTGGATATTTTAGTTCATCTCGGCTTTGTCAGTTGAGGAAATAATTTTTTGAGTTGAATTCCCGGATTTTTTAGAAGATGGGGTTTGTAAAATTATTTTGCAACTGTTTATGATTATTTTGTTTGGTAGAAATTCACGGTTGAAAAAATGCAGCTAACAAGAATATATAACTAATGGAGAATTTCTTAGCTCATAATCAAATTTGATTAACACAGATTATTATGCAGTTTTCTGAACAGTTATTCGTCAATTCCCTAAACCAGCTTCAATTAGGCAAAACCTCCCTAAAATAAGAGCTGTAGTAATGACAGTGGAGCCTGACGATCTCAAGTCAGCATAATTCATCAACGCTTGTTATTCGCATAATATTAGGTTACGCTGAACGCATTTTCTGGGTTCCTATAACTGATGATACCATGTTCCCCCGTTTTGTTTCTAGCAGCAGATTGAGGAGGAACTTTACTTTTTAACGTTCTTAACTAACCTAACTTTAGATAAATAACTGATTTCTCTCGTGGAATATTTGAAAAAGTTACAAAATTTGGCCTGAGATCATTCAAGATGAATGTTTCACCATATCTATCCTAAATTAAACAACGTATATGCATTTTCATCATATAGGTAAGAATATGTTCGGTGTCGGCATGAAAATAACCAAGTACCAGTTGTGTGTACTTAAAGGAGGAATTTCCGATAATTTCTATGTTTGATCCTAGATTCTACAATCCTCTTCAAAAATTATATTTTTTTCTAAGTATCATCACTCAAAAATAGTCAGTGATGCTCATAATTGTTGAAAATTTAGTGAAGTGGATTTAGAAATGAGATTAGATCTTCAAATAAATAATAGTTACATAAATGCATAACACACATTCGATGTCGTTCAACAATTTGCAAGCTTGCGTCTTTTCAGAAATTTGTATATTCCAAACTTATGTTTCATCATTCAAGTTTCCTGTATTCAAACAGTACAGATGCATCGTTTTCACTGCGTATAACTTTGCGTCAATGTAAAAATTTGGTGATAACAGAGCTAATTTGATAAAGAACGGATACATTTTTGTAAGGCCGGTCTGGCATTAGGAAATGACGCATTCTTATGCTATTGTAAGCCAAATTTGCCTCGAGCGAAGGTATTCCCCTCCAATACAAGTCAGAAATGACCTGTGGCTCACATCACACTCCACAACCTCGAATGCAAAGCGTTCCTGTTTTCTCTGCAAGTGCAGCAAATCAATTACTAAAATTTACGAAATCATCACAGAAAACTTCAGAACATAAAAGCCTGCCATGAACTTGCACGAAGCTTTCCTACCGAAAAAAGAAAATCGCTTGACACTCTATTCATTGGATTTGGTCACTGCATCAGGCAAACATATCGGGACAAAAAATTCTAAGTAAAACAGTCATTTCTGTATTCGTGACACTCGCAGACCTCCTTCACGGTTCCACTGTTAGTATGCAGCTCATGCCTATAGTTCATTGACTTTCAAGCCACGGTACAGCTGAAAAATAAAATGAACTTCATGCAGATTTGCAACCATTTCGGTTGACGAGATGAAACTAAATACTGGAATCCTACTATACTGAACAGTGTTCTGTGGAAAAAATTATAACTCGAAACAGAAAGGAATATGCCTGAGCGAGGAGCGAAAGTAAAGTTTCTTGCCATCGGTAACGAGTACTTTTGTGTCTATTGATATTACTCTGATCTCCCAAGAAATTTTCATATTAAAAGCACTGATTCTGGAAGTTATGGAATAAATGATATGATCGTATTGTTTTCTGGTACTTCTCCTATGATGCTACGGCAGGGGTTCTCGACCTGGGGTACATGTGCCCCTAGGGGTACTCGACCTGGGGTACATGTGCCCCTAGGGGTACATTTCCTTATCTAAAGTGGCACATTCAATGTTAGTTTATAGTTCCTAAAACCTAAAAGTTCGATTAAAGATTCAGTGGAATTTTATATTTCTACTCACCTTTCTGCCGTAAAAAGTCAGGGGTACATGTTCATCTGTCAAAATACTCAAGAGGTACAAGGTCAGAGAAAGGTTGAGAACCGCTGTGCTACGGGGTCGTGACGGGGACAAGAAAACAAGATTAAGTACACCGAGCTACTGGAAAATGGAACGGGGAGAAAAAGAGATAAAGTACACATGCACATCGTACATGACAAGTCAGGTGAACTTTTTCACTCTAATTGGATTTCGTCAGTATGATCGACCCCCAAACAGCATTTAATTTTTGACAGAAGTGAGTATAATGAAGAGAAAACAGAAATTTATTTGAACAAACCGTGCCTCAAATTACATTGATAAGCAAAAATTAATGTAGAGCCTTTTATTTTTCTACATAAGTTCCATTCCTCACGGAGTATCTGCAAAAACCTAATTTTTAGCTCGCGTAGAATAAATTAATTCTACTGCAAACTATCCCCTTCAAGTCCATCAGTTTGCAGTCTTCTTATCAAATTTTAATCAACTTGCACTAGTTGTTAAATGTTAATTCATACGTGTCCCTGACAGGTTTTCTCGAATTTCATTTCATATTCCAAATTGATAATGAGAGTTTATTCGAGTTATATATAGTAGTGAATGCAATGGTTGCTATAAGTAGCGGGTGTAGCTTAACATGATAAACTAATTTCTTAACATATATCATTAAAATGAAGTTAATTCGTTTCACGTGTTCGTTTAAGAATTGGAAGTATTTTGTAATAAAAGAAATTATTATGCTAACTATATTATTATACCAGACATTCTTTTGAAATAATGGGTTTTATGTTACTTGTTATTCGTAATTGCGAGGAAACATTTGACTTTATTATTTAAAGTATTAATTTGACTTAAAGTGTGTGTCAGAATGAAGTGACGTTTTCCATTTTATAATTAATAACCTTGTACTGACATGACGTTCATTCACAACACAAGGTTCGTAAAATTTTTCTATCACCATAGTTTATAATTTTGCTACGTGTTCTCCTCTCAATTTTAAAAATATTTGTAGCATGTATACGTGAGTAAACATTATTCACGGGAACTAAAATAAACGGGTTAATGAATTAATCAATTAAAAATTAATTAATTGATAAATAAGCCCATTAACCTACTATATGCTTGCGTTAAATTCCTTTCAAACCATGCCGCTTACACTCATGACAATTTTCTAAAGCATTTTCGAAAACCTAAATGCGAGGACGTCGAATACACTATTGCTACGAACTACAGATAGAAAAATCCTCACGGGAAGAGAAGCTCGCCTCCAATTCCTGTAGGTGCTCTAACAAGTCCGTCGTGTGAGCGTAACGAGTCTATCAAGAAGTCCACACGTCGCCTTAACATTCGGAAGTTGACTCCTCGGCATGACGCCTTGCATTCTCTTGTATTGCTCCGCCCTGCAGCCACGCTGCAGCCGGACACTTCGGAAATACCTTCATCTGCTCAACTTCCTGGCTGCCTCTCTATAGCTGCCACTCAATGGCAACTGCCACCGATTTAATGGCGAGAAGTTCTCTGCATACACTGAGCTCACGACACCGAAGTGCTCTCCAAAGACGACTTTCTCGCATGTAGTTTAGAAAGCTAAGAAATCAAGGCATTTTTATCCAACTCCCGTCACTGGAGGCTCGTTGAAATGATATTAAGCCTCAAATATTTACCCTCACGAACGGGTACGTACGTTCATCCATCAGAAGTCTCTGTCGTAAGGGGTTTACCTGTATACAATTCGAGAAAAAATCCAATAAGTTTAAATAGATTTTTAAGGTTTCGTAAAAATCTATTCAAACTTAAAAATCTATTCATTAAAATGTAGTTTAAATTATTTATGTTCTTGCAGCAAGTCTACGATATTAGACATCTGAAATCGACTCTCTATCTGACAGACAATTCAGACATTGTCAACAGTTTCAATAAAATATTTTTTAGGTTATATAGTTTGACTCCATAGTGACCTGCGTACCCTAAAATAATTTCGTGTCTTTATTTTATCTCCTCCTCTGAATATATGGCCAGGAAGAGCCCTCTCAAAACGTGGCTCTGGTTTTCAAGACTCTTAATAAACATGAGCATATTTTTGATTAGGCTAATGCTTTAATGTTATGACCTCAAATCGGAAGCGAGACCTGTAAGGTGTCAGTCTCGCTATGTGTGTAAATGGGGCCCCCCATTGAACAATGTGTATCGAATTAAATGATTTGTTATTCTTTTTGGTTGTGTTAAAATTATACGAAGGACAAGAGTCAATCTAGTTTAAGCAGACACTAAAGTTATTGCAGAGATAGTAAAATTTTTCATTGCATAATGTATGATTTTATCTGGACAAAATAAATACTTGAAAAATGATTAATAACGTGAATTTTTGCATATCGTGATAAATTATTTAGAAATCCAAGCTTTCAGAACATCAAAGAATTCATCTAGAAGTATTTCTACGGAACTTTAAGCCATAAATAATAACGGATGCTCAGCTAGTCAATCATTCGTTGTTCTAATAACAGAAGAACAAGTTAAATATCGGAGGATGATTTTTTTTCGATTTCAGAAGCAAATCCCGTGTATGAATCGTGCGTAAATCTCCGGGTTCATTTTTAGCTTCTACTAAATTACGAAGCCCTGCGTCTACTATGGCGAAACGACCAAAATGATGTAAGAAGTCGTAAATGTTTATTGGTCACGCATTCTCTGCTAGAGGACGATGAAACTCAAGTAGAATGATCCACGGGTGAGTACCACGATATATCAAAATTTACGGAAGATGACGATAGTGCCATTCTCCATTAAAGTTTCACCTACCGTGGAATGCTTTCAATTTCCGCCTATTAAGTCATCGCTGTGAATCACGCACACGGTGAACGTGATTTGCCTTCCGTGTGCTGAATTACAAAAATAATCACAGTAATTTGTACAACACTTAAAGAACGTTAGGAGCAGTAACGTAAATTGTACTTCAAGCTCTTGCCCACACAGGGTCTGCCATCATATTACCGTAACAAACTATAAAATTAGGAGTTAGGCAAGAATTACTAGTGACGGTTGAGCGCAATCTCATTAGGGTATACCGCTAATTACCGGGAGCGGTTAGGAGCATACCGTGAGTCTGGTCTATAGCTCACACTTTTAACGAGTCACCTGTCCAGATTATGGGCCCGTAAGCTGGTCCAAGCCAACCAAAGCATGGCCCTACACTTTATTGAAGATCATATAACCAGCAGCCATAAGTTCAAGCACTTTCAAAATAAGACATAATAAATATTGGCTTTCAGTGCCGCAAGATCTCCTCTCTGTCATCGTTGTGGGTACACTAACCTTCACATGGAGTGTAAGTCACATGAAGTGACTGCTCAAATCACTGCTCACTAGTAAAAAATTTCACATGAAGTGTAAATCAAATGAAGCGTGAAGTGAACACTGCCCAAAACAAGAATTGTCACATGAAGTGTTTTTTAAGTGAAGTATGAAATAAAAATCGTATTAAAAATGGGAAAATCTCACAAAAAGTGCAAAGTGAACACAAACGTTCGAATTTAAAATCTTGTGAGCTTAATTTCATAGTAAGACTGACGTTCGTTTCCTCATAAATAAAGAGTTGTCCAAAATTAAGGAACAAGTATTAAAATTTTCAAATCTTCGAAAACTGTGAATAATTTTTTTTATATTTTCGCTGAATGCAGTAAGTACTATAGTACAGTATCAAATACATGCAGTAACTGAACTATTTCTCATATTATCATGTTGCCTAAATAATACTACCATACTTATTTGACATTTTAATATTTTTTGAGTGTCCAAAATTAAGGAAAAAATTAAAAATGAATGACGTTTTTTAAAAAAAACGGTACATACGGTACTTGAACTATTTCCCAAATTCTCATGTTACTTAAATTATACTACCATACTTATTTAACATTTCAATACTTTTTAAATGTCTAAAATAAAAAAAAAATTAAAAATGTGGAAATTAAAAAAACGATTTTCTCTTAATAGCAGATAAAGATGAAGAAGATATAGGCTGCTCATCATCACTGCAACATTTATAACTATGCCAAAATGAATTAAAGTTGATGCAGCTGTTGAAGTAAAAATTATGAAATTATGAATAGAAAATCATACAAATAAATAAATTGTTAAACAGATAAATGGTTCTAGAAGTTTTATTAGTCGAATGATGAAACCTTATAATGAATTCTGAAACTGTTATGAAACTGATAGCCTAACTAATACTAAGAAGGCTGGTACACCAAGCAAAACTACAGCATGAGAGCAAAGGATTATGTAACACCTAGCACTAAAAGACCATTTTCTTAATGCACGTAAAATTTCTGGCCAAATCAAAGGCGATACAAATGTTTCAAGATAAAGTGTGTCAAGGCGACTGTATGAAATAGGCTTTAACTCTTAGTGTTTAAACACACAATTGAAGATCTAACCTGGCCTAATATATCGAAAACCACCACGCTTTCCCCACCAAACTTTCCCCACCAAACCATACTGATTTGTTACCATACTGTAGTACTATATGTTTAATTACACTTCACAGGTTGAGGTAGGAAGTTCTCTAGGAAAAGACGTTTCATTTTTATGTAGTACATGTGTCACTGTCAAGTATGTTCGTTGAATTTATGTTATCCATGTTGCAAGGTTTCAATACGCTAAATTTTAGTTAGCTGCTCTAACAAATTTTCAAAATCAAACGCACTCTGGTTAGGGATTTGTTCGGAGCGCCTGCAAACAGTCATCTAATTAGGCAAACACTTATTGGAGTTGAATCAAACACAAAGAATTATGAAATTTGTTAAAACATTTGGCTAACAATGATAGTTTAACGATTACATTGAAAAATATCAAGTAAGAATGATTAGGTACAAAGATGAGTTGTGCTATTGGGTATCCATTGTAAGAAAGATTGTTCTTTGCAATTCTAACTCATTAAACTTTCTAAAAGTTAAATTCAGGTGACACTATTCTACACATGATTAGAAATATTATGCAATTTAATAAGTGATTGGGCGTGGTAATTTCTGTGGATATTAATCACTTGCGATAGTTAATTACTTGTTATTTATAGTTGGTATTACGTGAATTTTAGATCCATCCTCATGTGAGCTATTTTTTACTTCAATTGTAAACTACGAAGAGGAAAATTACTGCCGTAACATAGCACAGTAGCAACTTACAATAACGGCTACTCTTTTAACGGAGCTGCGCATAAGCGGAGCTCTTAATTTTACATTCCTATTTCTTTTTCAGCTGTGGAGTATGTACTGTATGTACTAAGTATATATTTAAAGGCAAATATTGCATAAATTTCCCTTTCTGTCGTTGTTTTAAAGTTAGTGTTCTTGTGCACTTAATGTATATCAGTACATAGCGCGCAGTTTTGCTTGCTGGTGGTTGCAAGATACAAAAATGTTATAATTCACTTACTGGTATTGTTTACTTAACAGTGAGGATTCATAACCAATTATGCCGTTGTTGTGAGATGTTACTGTACTTGTGATAACTTAACATCACAGAAAATTTCATTAAAAGTTACGCAACTGAAGTGATGCTGCCAGAGAGAGTAAATGCTGAGGTTTCCATTATTTCTGTAATTTATCAGGCTTTATAGGTGATAAAAACTCATAAGTTTAAGTCTGATCAACCCTCGAGCAACAATCTAACGGGATCAAAAGAACTCTTACCAGCTTTACCAAGCTTCCAAGAGATCTAATAATCGAAACTTTCTCAAATATTATGTCTTCTATCAGTGAGTTAGGAGACGAGTATTTTTTGATACTCTGCATTTCAGCAAATCAGAATACAAGCAATTGTTCTAATGTTTGTGCAATTGTGTTTTATCAGTGTTATGATGGGCAAATAGTATTGATTCTTATTGCAGTACCTAATAGATGTGTTTTTGACGCAATTCACGTCAAACGCTGAACTGTCAAAGATCGAAGTTGACACAACACAACCTAGAACGATCATCAGTGTTGAACACCGTAAGGACCACCTTTTTACCGTTGTGATAGATGGAATATTATGATGAAACCCATGAAAACGTCAATGAGCCTATACAAATGAAAAATTTAATTATTTTCTCAAATTTTTACCTATAGAGTTGAAGCTCCAGCGTGAGTTACACGCAAAACTCATACACATCCAAATTAATTGAAAAATTTCCGTAGAGTATTTTTTGTCATCATCCTCCTCAAGATGGCAAATTTAAGTTTGAAAATTTAGAGTATCAGTAAAATCTAATGTCATTAGCATGTAATTTGAAATTCTTTGTTAACATAATAGTATTTATAACGAAAAGTACAAGTTAAGAGTAGAATCAAAGGCAAATATTTTGATGGGAATAAACCGATTTTAAGTATTTTCTTAACAGAACTGTGAATCAATTTTACGAGTAGATATAAAAAACCAAAAAAATATTGCCAGTACTACGATCACAAAGAAGGTATGTAAAAAATTAGATTTGGATGCATACATTTTTACTTTTTTATGTGAATCCATGAATTTAAAAGGACTTGCAATGACTTCGTTTCGAATTTTTGGTATTTACAACCTCAAGTAAATTACATGATAGACTTGCACACTTATCATTTTTGCACAGACAAGTTCATACATCAAGTAAAATGGATTGCAACACTTGCATTCAAATGTACACGTAAAATGACCACAAGTGTGGCATTTGGCTTTCAAAAGTAATCTAGTCACCATAAAGTTTGTGTCTAAGAGACGGCTTTTTTTCATCGTATGAGCTGTTCAGTTAGCAAATATATTGTATCATTATAGTTTATCAGAATACTGATATAAACGTACCACACTGGTAATTACTGATACATAAAATGAACCTACATTACCTGTGCTCTATGGCTACTCGTAGTAGCCGGACTTGCTGAAGAAAAAGAACGTCTTGTGGTTAATGGATTAACTATTACATAGAAATAATTCCTGGAAGGAAAGGGTATTAATTATAACTGGTTTTACAACTGAGCCATTCATGTTATTTTCACATCGTAGCATTTTATGGCTAAGTATGTGTAGAACGTACACAATATACTATCAAATATTATTTAATTGAACCTAGAGCAGTGACTGATGCATTGAAGGTTTGTCATGCTATTTTATATTGGGGCTTATGATCATTTAAGTTGGGGCATTTACTCGTACTTGTGATGGATTGGAATAAATACTTTACTGAAATTCTTCATTCTAAATACTTATTTCTGTAACAGCTTCTCAAAAAATATTAGTTAGCAGAACTTGGTTCATTTAATGTGTTCATATTTTGTGCTTCTGAATTAAAAATCATACGTGGCAGCCCATCAAAAGCAATGAACATTTTTTAGTAAATCGCCATCAAAAGCATATGATATAAACCGTGATGCAATGCATCAAAGGGACAAATAACTGAACGCTTTTGAAGGAACACTCATGTAGATCTATGTTGAACAATCAAGTATACATTTTTAAAGCAATCTATAAGCCATGTTCATTTATTGAGACCGCAAAGCAGCACCGATAACGCCTCATAAGGCGATTAAAGTTTGTCTGACCTCAAGACTTCCTTTGAATCCCCAGCTCTAAACCCGATCCTGAAAAACGAAATAAGAAGCTTACGTTCAGCCATTGAGATTAGTTCTCAGAATACCAGTATTCTCTAAATTATTGAATCGTAGAAGCCAGTGATGGACAACTCACTAAATAATTTCTTTGTAATCAAAGCTTGTAAATAAAATTCATTAAACAAATAATTGAGGTGCTGTTGATTTAGATGATTATAAGGAATAAAAGTAACAGACGGGATAATTTTTATGCTTAAAAAAAGAGGAACATTACATTCCGCAAACAGTAGAAAATTTAGCAACGCAAAAAAATGTTGGATTTAATTTCAGTTTATAAATACGCTCTGCAAGTTTCCATTCATTTGTGACTCGAATATCTCGCATTTAATTTCTCTATGTCATGAATTTAACGATAATCACTTACGAGAAAAGTTCGTATCATTAGTCCCTTAAGACTTCGAACTTTGGATTGTTCTCTAATTTATTACTAACCAGAAGTCCACTTTGAGAATACTCGGCCACAAATGCTTGCTCCTGACTGAGTACGAGTCACGCAACAAATGTTGACGTGGACTTCTTTAGAAGTTCTCACTTGAGTCAATCATTGGCATTCCAGGGAATTTCTCTTCTTCAAAAAACCCATAAAAACGAAGTTGAAGTCGGCAGCGCTTGAGGGAGAAACAATTGACCCTGCGACCTAGCTTCCCGCCGCTGCTGCACAAATTACTCTAATTATGACCCTGACAACTATCGGAGAAAATGGACAGGGATCGAGCCTCAAGGAAAATTGGAATTCCTTCTCTTTCCCAGTACAAAAGCTAAATTAAATTCTCAGCGTTAAAGTGAGGCTTAAAAATTCGAAGAAAATTGTTTTTTTAGCAACAAAAAACACTGATTGAGAATTTTATTTGCAAGTTCAAACGATTTAGTTCGTAAATATCATGCCTTGCTCACTTATTTCAGTTGTTCTGTTGTCACATGAAGACAACGGGTCTTCGAAAAAATTCTTCTTAAAACTGTGAGAACAAAGGCAACCTTAGTTTCCAGATATCAGTGACCTTAAAAATCATTTCATCACTCTTTTCTTATCCAAGTTCACTGAATACGTTCACTCTCAGCTTCAAAAAGCGCTTTATTTTTAGATACTTCGTGAACGAAGCAGAACTATCACAAAGTGCATCAAATAACGTTACAATAATTTTATTTTCTGCCTTAATTAATACTGATTGATTTAGGTTTCCTCATTAGCAGAATTTATCATCAAATCTAACCCATACTTCTCCAGTAGCCTTTTACAGAATTTCTCGATTTCTAGCAGACATTTGAAATCATTTAACTTTGTGCAATTGCCCTTGGTTACTTTAATTAATAGTAACACTTTCATTAACTTCATGAACGACTTTTAATTGTATCTTGAAGCGACTTTTCATATAAGGTTGAAATTAACTTTTGCAGATGTGTGCGAGCAGTATTGCGTGGACATGTTTGATTTAGCATAAAATACACACATGTTTACAATGATGCTCTCAGTCATTTCATATCATTGCTAACCAATCATAAAATAAATAGAAGTGCGAGTATTTTCCTCCAAGTTTTTGAAGAACCAATGGAAACTTTCCTTAAAACACCCTTAGGGGGACCTAATTTGTTTAATGAACTGGGTCTCTCACTGCAATGGACTTTTCAAAGTTTCAATATTTTCTTCTAATTTAAAGCACTGCTGAAAAAATGGTAGTGTAGTCCATTTGTAACCAAAATTCTCCTTTCTTTTCATGTCTCCGGGAAATTTTTTTCTCTATTTAAATCAACAAATACACTGTTTACCGTCACACGTACAAAACTGTTGGTTTGAGAACAAAATTGTAATGACTCAAAATTGAAGCTTTTCAGTCATATCACTAAAAATCAACACGCAACAGAAAAGTTTGCGAAACATCCTGACATTTGAAGTTGTGTCCAGATGATAATGTACACACTTGAACACAGTTTCCTCATTAACATAGTGATGGAATTTTATTCGAATGCATAGAAATTAGTATTAATTTTTCGTATTTCATCAGTGAACTGAGATATAACTTTAGTATGAGTCCTAAAACAATGGGTTTGTCTTAACGCATGAACATACTGCGTGCTGGATGTGCATTCGATGATCAACTGATTGGACACCTAATGAGGCAACCAAATCGCTTCCCAATAAATCCGTTTATTTATATTCAATTTTTTGAATTCATTGTTTTCAATGAATCTCTGAGAGCAATGATGAAATAGTACGATGGAATGTAAATTTGCTAGAGATGATTCTTATGAAGATACATACATACGAGTAGAATTATACTAAACTTTGTTTTTGATAAACTACAACTGTTACTTCAGCTTCCCACAATGCTTCATAGTATTTTTGCAGATTTAATATTGGCAGTCTAAAACACTTTAAGTTCGGGAACAAATACAATAGTATTTGAACATTCTCTAAGCCTGTTTTAAAGAATATTTCACGTGTATTTTATAATAATTCCCATACTGAAATTCAATAAGTGCGACGAGCATTGATTTACTATCGTGATAAAGAAGTAAATTAAACAAGCTGGAGAATCTGAATACATTTTTCTCAACTAATTCATGTCGATCCCAATCAAGTAAATGGTAAAAAATATTTTTACGTTTCTATTCGCGATTGATATCAATATGTTACTTCAAGTCATATTGTTGAAGTTATAACATCAGACCGATGCAAAACAATAACTATGCATATTGTATACTTCATTTTTATCTACTGCACCCTGCATTTCAGAATTAGAAATTCAATGCAAGAAATGCAGAAATGTATATACGTTCAAAAATATTTTCGTTACGCGTTGTCAATATTCAATTAAATATTATCGTTACGCTTAACAAATATTAAGTGAAATATTGTCAGTATGCTATTCCCATATTTAGTAAAATAGTACCGTTACGTTTCATCAATATTTAGTGAAATATTATCCTTCAGCATAAATAATATGTAGTGAAACATTGACATTACGCCTCACCAATATTTACATAGTTTATTTGCTCTCACGACGGAGCGCCTTCGCTTCCAATGAATGAAGAACTTCAATATGACAATTTATGATTGAGTATAACATCTTGCACCTTCCCGTTGTTAGTACCGATTGTTAGTTCCACACACGACTGCCTTGAGCCACTGTACACCAATGAAATTGCAAAACTTCGTGCACTGCACGCACCAGTCAACCTGTTAATTGTTACAGATTTCCAATGATTTCTACAAAAACCGAGAGATTTTTCTACCTTTTCCGTTTTCTCACGCTTGTCCATTGCACCACGCCTCAAAGCATAATCTGGAACATCAATCACAGTACAAATAATCTGATTCATTTTGTTTCTATTGTTTATCTTAACTCAGACAAACTTGTTAGTGTCCCTCTTTTGGCAGAATTTTTACCTCAGTGAGTACATTCAAATCCAAGTGCATCCACGTAAAAAAATCGAGTATACTCAGCAACTTTAATTTTTCATTCTCATATTTTTATTGAGTCAACGGAAGTTCAAAGTCAGAACTTCATAGCTACTTTGAGAAAGTTAACTTTGTTGTGACTCACAAAACTCCATCTTCTTTGCCTCATAGCGTATTTCATCACTAAGCCGTCAGAGTCACCCGACAGACGTATACCTTAGGGAAAGAAAACTCTCTCGGCTGTGTTTTGCTTCGTTTCAGTGTTTTTCCCTCCTCGTCCGCGGATGTCGAGCTAATCAAGGGCCCGCGGTTTGGCCACCGCTGGAGCAGCGGACGCAGTCGCTCCGCACGTGAGAGCAGCACGCGATCGCTTCCCAGACACTCGCACTGCGGTTGAGGAAACGGGCAGGAGTCGCAGACGTCGCTTGTGCTTGTTAAAATGGGAGACATTCAGGTTTAAATTTTGCACGTTTGTTGAATGAAGCACATGTTGAAATTAACTATTGACAAATGGGTACTGTTCATCTTGTATGTGGGCCACCGAGTTGTTGTTTGACGAGTTTAGATTGTAGATCAACGATGAGTATTCCACGTTAATAATATTTACGTGTTGACACGCATGTTAAGAAATGAAAAAAATCATAGGTTCATTCTCTGACGTGCATTGTACATAGATTAGACTACTATTTGGTACGCAACTTGTCTGTTACTTCGCAAAATTAAATGTACGCATGGAAGGAAAAATTTTATAACATTTTTATATTGGGTAGTTTTTTCAGGATTAATGTTGAAGTCTTTTCTATTTTAATTTATATATGCTTTTAGTTATGATATTTTATTTCCCAATAATAATCATGTTTTGAGAAATAAAGTGTATGACATTTTACAAACTATAGCGGACTCCGAACCTTGGTATATTCTCTCAAATTCTAACAAGAAGAAAGGAAACCCTCAACACTGGGTAACCGAAGCGTGAAATTACTGAACTAGGCAATTACTAAGTAGTCCAGTTTCTTCCCGGAAGGTTACCTAAAAATGAACAAAAGAAAAGAGATATCATGATATTCACTATCTTGTTACTTCTCAGGAAATGCATTAAATACAAAAAAATGGTCGCTGGGTGATAGAGCAGTATGCAAACTTTTCTCAAACTAGGAGTTATAACGATGACACCTATAAATTACTCGCTTAGGAAACGCTAGTGCAAAAAATTTGTACAGTCTGAGAAGATTTATGATAAGGCTTCAGTACACAATTGTTACACCTGATTGCTGGAGCACGTGATAACTTCCGCAATTGACAAACGGAAGCAAATTAATTACTCAATTATTCATTACAAAATTTCACCACGTATCTCAGGGAAGATTGAAAAATGTCACTGTCTATCTTTAACCAATTCTACATATTAGTCTAAAAACAAATATTCAAGAAAACTGAATTTCCGACATTCCCGTGACAAGCATAACACATTCGCCCATCACGTACAAAATACCATGTGGTTGGCGTCCGTGTTTCTTGCCCGGGATGAGTGCGATTGCGGCAGGTAGCGCCGGTCGTGGCTGCCATTAGAAGTTTCCTGTCTCGTGCGGAACACGTTCCGATAACGCCGGACCGCCGGCGATTCCGGATCAAGGCCACTAGGACAAATATCCATAATTACAGAGCTGCCAGCAGGATGCGCTCGAGCTCAGGACAGGATGAGGTGATGAACCGCTGTCGGGCGTACAGGTGCGGTGGCTACTTCCGAAAGTCCTTACGAGCGAGTGATAGAACTGCAAAGGAGGTAAGAGAATCCCTTTATGGATAAAAACCTTTGCCGTTTCATGGATATTTTGAGAGGGACAAAAAGCGCCTGACAGAGGAAATGCTCACTGGTGAGAGAGTTCCGTTTTTTATGACATTTTAAGCACCGTCCTGTGACGTTGATATAAAATGACATAATTTTAAAAAACGTGTCTCCTCTAGACGAGTTAAGATTTATCTTGTGTTAATATTCATAACGGAAAAAGAAAATTTTTCATATATGACAACTATATCGTATACATCAATAATGCATGCACTACTAAGATTTTGAATATTTCAACTGAATGTATAATTGTTCCAGTGTGCTATCAAAGTCATTCGACTTGAAGTACAGTACAAACAATCAAAGAAAAGTAATCGAGGCAAAGAAGTTTTACCTGCCACAGTATTCTTACGCTTGCCACATGAATTAAGTGTAGTTGATGAACGGAAAAGAGAACAACAATCTTGCAAAGTTATTTTAAGCCTATCGCTTACAGAAATTTAGTTAATTGACGTTAAAAATGTTACCACCAATTCAGGATTGAATGAAACAGATTTAGCAAGGAGAAGCTTTAACAAATAATGTACGAATACACATATCAAATGGATACATGAGCTAAATACTTGAGTGGAAGATGTGGACATGACACGTAGAATGTCAAAATATAAACGGTAATCTGAGGTGTTCAGGATGAAGGCAAAATGTAGTATGAAGAAACAACAACTACCGTACAAGAGAATATGTGAGCTTCATAATCTAAAGTAAGAGCTGCTAATGTAGAACACTGGTCTTTTAACTCAATTAAATTTAATGGACGAAGAGAAAAATCCCAATTGATAATAAAAACAGTCAGAACATGACCCCATTATTGGCAATTGTAAATGAAGGAACTATTTACTGAACATTATTGCTGGTCGGAGGATGAAAGGAGCGAAAATGTTAGAACGTGTTGGAGTGAAACGGAAACGTTTGAGGAGAAGCATTTGTGTGGGAGAGGTTAGTAATTGGTGAGGCTAGTTTTAGGGGTAGGAGAACGGAGAGATAAAGAGTTCTTGAGTTTGAGTTTGAATAAAGCGTTGAAGGTTGAAGAGTTATTCTATAGAAGTCTTGTCGAAAAGAAATTGAAAGGAAGCAATGCCGTCGAAATTGTTGGTACACAGGTCTCTGGAGATGAATAAATTAGTAAAAAAACACTAAAACACTAGTGAGGTTGCAACGGTGTAGTCTTAAATGTACTGAGACAAAAAAGGCACATTGCTGAGTAGTTACAGTCTATGTGTTCAACAGTCTTTTGCTTTACAAGTTTAGAACAAAAACACGGCAAGAAAACTCTGATGCACTGAGAGATCTGAGGAAACAGTATGATTTGATGGACAGATGTGATTTTTCAATTTTATTTATTCATTTACTAGTAGACGCATACGTGAACAAATTCACGTGTTTTTTACTGGATTTTTTCGTTTGATTTGCCAGTAGACGCGGGCTTTGCAAAAGAGTTTTCACATTGAAGGATGTGCCTTTGGTATGCACAATACAATGCTTACAATACATGCATACCCGTTCCATTGAGAGCCTAATACTTAGCCTAAGATAAACACTTTATTTCAGCTCCTTAGTAATACCTCGTTTCCAATTAATTCCCCCATCTAATTCATGCCCCATTTCCAATGAATTCAATTCAGCAGTAAGGTGGGACACGAAATATAAATACATAAACACATTGGATTTTATTATACGTGGAAATTCGAATTTGATACATTTCAAGTTAATTTTGTGTGTGCAAGAAATATTGGAGGTGAGTGGTAGTTTTATTTTACACAAGAAATAACACCTAATTTACACATTCAAAACATGCAAAATTTTGTCGCTAGAGATGTAATCGCTAGTAGCATGTACAGAATTTGATAATAATATTATGATAGCGTACGTTATCGCTCCTTTCTTCCGGGTTAAAAATAGTCTCCTCTGAGCAAATTCCACTTAGTCTCTAGACGCCCTCGACAATGCGACATACTCTCACGCTCGTCTGTAAGTGCAGCCAGAATTACTGATACTTGCCCATCACTTATTTAGTCCCGTGATCTACAAATATTTACCCATTTGCCTAATTTGAAGTCTTGAGGCCATCTGTTCGACAAATAAGAAGTTAAATTGGAAAATAGTTCGCAACAAGCAAGCGAAAACATTATGGCAGGAAATTACTAAATGCACTTACGGAATCGTTTGATGGTAAAATTTACAGTATTTAAGAGAGAAATATCATTTAAAAGTTTTATTCAGATGAAAACAATAAATTTCATCACAGATTTTTAACACTTTATTGAACAAGCCCCTCTGCTTCATGCAAAATGCTTTTGCATTAATGAAATAATCTTATTCATCCAAGGGGCACTTCGAGGAACGTAATTGAATGAACAAAGCCAACTCTCTATAATGATATGAGCAACATATTTAGTGTTGTGTTTAATTAATCAATAGATCTTCCCCACAACGTGAAAACTTAGAATTCCATTTTACGTGACAGGAGCCTTTTCTGAAGTAATACCTTCAAGATTTAGTTTACTGGGGCTTTTATGTTGCACGAGGTAGCCAGGCTACAATGGCTATTGTCCTAATCTGGGGCCAGTGAAGCTATTAGGAGGCTTCCCGCTTAGTTTCCGGACTACAAGTTGCAGTCTTCGAGCTTTGGCCGCCGCTCTCAGGGCCCACGACTAGGCTTGGGTACTCAGGGAACTCGTGCTTTGTTCAACATATTGCACCAGAACTTAATAGTAAATCCTTTGTCATCTTCTTATTGAGTCGTGATGTTGCTCGCTAGCTTTTGCTTTGTTTCAATTATACAGTAAAAACTTTAACTTATGAATGACGTGTATGCCATGTATTTGTGAAATACTTCTGTCATTTGACATATGAGTTTGTCATAAAAGAAAAACTCCATTGTCCTTGAGGTAATTTGAATTCAAA
Source organism: Trinorchestia longiramus (assembly GCA_006783055.1). Taxonomy (NCBI): domain Eukaryota; kingdom Metazoa; phylum Arthropoda; class Malacostraca; order Amphipoda; family Talitridae; genus Trinorchestia; species Trinorchestia longiramus. Next base: position 332,117 of record VCRD01000029.1, read on the forward strand.
AATTGAATACAAAATCTCATTGACTCGCACAGAGCGTTGCAGCGTATACGTGATACCTGGATAGGAGGCTGGAGACGAAGGATTCTTTTCTTTTGAGACATTAAGTAAATTTCAGGGGAAAAAATTCACGCGTTCTTCTTTCTTGTGAAACTGTATCTTGTAGTCATTGAGATATGCTTCGTCTTTGCTTTCTCATTCCTTCATTTATTAGTTTACTCTGAGTTTTGTGAAGAGGTTCCCTACTGAATTGGAAAAAGGCTAGTAACAAAAAAATCACGTATAACATATAAGTCTAGTTTCTTGGGTTTCCACGAAACCTAAACTTCATAAATGCAAATTGTCCACTATCATTCTCATAGTGAGAGACACCAAAGACACGTATGTATGTAAAAACACAACATTTTTTATTATATACGGTTGATCACTGTTGTGTTGCAAAAAATGAACCCTAAGATGGCTGGGGCAACTCATCAGAAATATTCGATACAATATTTTTACAATTGTTTTGAAATCAATTGAACATGTCCCTCTGATAAGACGAGCAGCATTCCTGTCCTTTACTCCAGTAAATATAATCTTGGGAAGAGCTTGGAAAATAAGAAAATGTGCGTGTTAGCCCACAAGTGCATGCCTGGAATGATGTAGCTTTAATGAGGGCATATCAAATGCGATCGATGATGTAGTGTATCTCTTGCATGACAATACCGTGGCTAAAAATATTCTTCTCGTGTTTCTAGTTTCGAAACTAATCCATAACAAACGTAAATGCTACCGTTTAGATTTATATATAAACTTGAATTAGAAATACTTGAGCGTAAAAATTTAAAGTATTTGTTTTTAAAGATGAGAGTTGCTATATGATAAATACGTTTGGGGAAAAACTTAGATCGGCTCATTTAAGTCGTCAGTTCAAGGTCCTTTACTGAACTTCAAATGTTCATGTCAAAATTCTAATCCACATATTTTAATTCACATTTTTAATAATATTCAGTACGTGTATAAAATTTTTTAATGCAGGAGACATGGAATTTTGTTTGACCTGGAAGACGTGGGAAAGATGCTTGTATGGGCACCGTAAGAACCACGTCGAGTTTAGCTGAATTTTAAAATAGTTTATCATTTATGATAAATATTTAACCTACTTTTTCTCATCCTACTGCGAATTATTTTATTCATATTTAAGAGAATAGATAATTTTTATGCTTCCAAAACCCCATGTAAACATTGATATTTTAGTATATTCTGCCTTCTTGCTGCAAATTGAAGTCGACGCACGTACCCCTGTAACTGACATTGATGACACTAGATATGAAAGGCATCGACGAAATTTGCTTTCTTTATTGTCTCGGGAGTTCCGGAAAGTCCGTTAACGAAGACTGCTAGGTATACACTAAAATTTACTACCCGTGTTTATCATAAAATAGTTATTTATACCTTTTTGACCACCTATATCATTAAAGACCGTCGAGTATGTTTATAGATGTACTTTACTCCTAGTATTTCCGGCAAAATAATTATTTTTTATTGATGAACACAAGATGTCAAATTATGTCTGAACACGTCGTACTAGTATTCAAATTTTTACCATTCTTGTGAATGAATACACACGTATGTGTTTGCTTGTAGTCATCATTTGATGCCTATACCTGTACTTAATATTCAGATGTAAGCCTGAATAGTATTTTAACATTTACTGTGTTTTCTCTTTCGTGAATATGATCAACTTCTGAAAGTTTTTGTTCGGGTCATCTTCTGGACGGTATTCATATTAACAAATTGCCTGGTCACTGAATATAGTAGGACAAGCAGAACTTCTTATCTCCTCTCTTAGAGTTTCCTTCTGCAGAGCGGAACGAACTCTAAACAACATGAAAATGTCAACCTACCTGGCAAATATCACAGTCGTATTTACTGAAGACAAGGTCTACTGAGCTACCCTTTTAACAAAAGCTTCTTCCAATTTTACTTCTGTTCATTGCAGAATTGATGTGGAAAAAATCAGGTAATACCTGAAAGGAGTTTTCAAGAACTTGATTACAAAACACAGCAGTGTTGGATGGAGCTCAAATTTTCAGAAAAAAATATTCTTTTCACCGTAAGTCTTAGTCGTAATTAATATCCGAAATTGAAAGGAGTTCTCAAGCTGGTTGATAATAGAATGAGTTTTGTATACTGGACAGGTAAACACTATAAGGAATAAAATATATTTGACATTCGGGCTGGGTTTATAGAATACCTTAAAATAAATATGATTGATACATCAATTGGTATGATAATAACATTTCATGGAATGAAATTTATTTTAACTGATACTTTCTTCCTCTTTACACCAACACATTTCTAAGTCTAAACACCCAAATAAAATGAATTATCTTAAATAATTAAATAAAAACAATTGCAAAGCAGTTAAAGCAACTGAAGTTGGTATTTTTTACTTGAATTCCCACAAGAAAAAATGCAATGCTACAGATGCTATTAAGTCTTCTATTGAGTCGACTCCGTCCCCCACAAAAACCCATCCTAAAATTTTATCTGAGAGACGCCACAAGAAAAGAAGTGGAAAATATATATACAGTCGTAAATTTCAGTAAAACCTCATGGAGCAAATCCGTCGCTTTCAAAGGCCCGACGCAAAGTTACCGAACAATGTAGCCTAGCGGACATTTTTTCTTCGACACTTTCTTCGGAAGCAGGCCTCTAACAAACAGTGCTATTTGGTCGTTTATTATTTTGTGCGGCTTCTGTAATGGTACAAACATATAACAGCTCTTCGGAACATCGATGCTCCAGCAATGAACCATAATTTAGCACGCATAGAAGCACGCTCCCTTCGATAGCGACTCTACCTCTGCTGCTTCCCAAAATGTGCGATCGAGAGACACAGTAGAGTCAATATCAAAGATGGTTCTGTGTTCACCAAGTTCCTGAAATTCAATGTGATTTGTACCTGTGAAAATTATTATTATTAGAGTTTCACGGTTGCATCTGAACTATTTTTATTGCTGTCAACATTACCTCGAAAGCCTGAGTAATATGCTAGTTATTTTTGAAAATGGAATCTCTATGTTGTGGTTCCTTATATAATTCTGATTTTACAATGCTGTAATCATAGGTCCTGGCGACTAAGATTGTTTCAATGTCCTCAATTTCAGCATTAGTTTACGTCTTGACCATAACCATCATAACCATAAACACCAGTATTTCCTACGTTTCTGGAAAGCATGAAAGAGCTCAGTTATTTGAGTTTTCGTCACTGACATTGAAATATCTTAAAGATAACCTCATAAGAGTACAGGCTACATCGCTTCACGTATTCATTGCTTGTAACATTGTTGTTCTGCAACAAATACGCTTTTGATGACACAATTTGTTTCTATTCATTTAACGGTAAAATCAATCGAAACAAATTGCTGAATTATTGTTCCCCTTCAAGCACTGATTCTCCGGTCTGTATATTTTTTTAATTTACACAATATACAAGTTTCGTTTAAGGTATACGTTAGAAAGAACGTACAGTGTTTTTTTCAGTATTACTTTCGGACACTTATAAAATGAAGTCTGCTTTAAAACGATAATTGACTTACGATATTATTTAATTTGTGATTGATCCATTTTACTAAAAACTGTTATTGGACTCAAATACATTTCTATAATATTTTGTTGGATTTGGATTTATCGGTCTTGTTATCTCCGATTACATTGAAATGCTTGCTCCGACGTCCTCAATAACTCATTGTACGATCATCCGTTTTATAGGGAACAGATAATGATTAGTTTGAATTGGTAAACTGTCAATCAGAAATGTAATAAAATTAGGTAGTTAAACCAGTTAAAGGTAGTCCAGTGTGAGATCCGTACCTTCACAACAGTACATTCGACAAGAAAGTGGCTAAGGTTTTTCTTTGTGCTGTATTCATACCTAGACATGGCTCTTGTAGACACTCTCTCATCACGTCACCCTCTGCAACGGTTCATCCACATTCATCCAGTTTCTCCAAGCTGAAGTTGCGGCTTGAGTTGCTCTCTGTAAGGTGAAGGAGCAAAGGTCGAGCACCTGGAGACGAGCTCTTGCAGTTTCTCCAAGGAAATTAGTTTGCCAGACGCTTATCTGGTTCAGTTACCCTGTTCACTTCTGACTGCCTTTTTAACACAAGCCACACCTCAATATCGATGCCTTGTTCACCTAACAATTGACATTTAAACTCGTTGCTCTCTTAAGCTAGATCGAGAAAGCTCATGCTATTGGAAGTTGTTTGAGCTTTCTTCTGCATGTAGGAACATATGGTCACCGTTTGGTCTTCAATTTAATCTTTATCTGTCAGAAGAAAAATGCGTTGAGCTCTAGTTTGTGTCTCTTCGTAGACCATCATGATTGTCTAGTTGTGAACGGTCGTGTTCGCTTTAAGAGGATATCCTTTGACAAAAATATAGAACGAGTTTCGCAGATTGATCTGTTTACGTGCAGTACATGAACAGAACGTCATCAGTGCTTTCGTAACGATCAGCAACAATTGTATAATACGATATTTATTCGTGGGAGGAGAATCAAAAGATCACAAAATTCACCAATTAAATGCACTCTTTTCTAGCATGAATGTTCAGTCATTTGAAGATAAAATAACGTACGCAGACATTGTGCAGTATACCTCAATTTCAGTGTATGAGCGAATGCAAGGCATACACAATAAATATCTAAACCTACGTGAGGAGTAGGATTAAAAATCGGTTTTTCAAGAGCTGTAGGCAACCGTTATTGGAGTTGGGAAAAAAGGTATGCGACAGATAAATTTCGAAATCGACTATTTTAATTGTCCCTACTCGTTACCTAGTATTTGTGATAATTGAAACAGAGGTCAGCGCCTATGTTTGGATTTTCTCTTGCCCTTTTAATAGAGTCTAAATTATTATAAAGCTAGGCTAAGCACTCATTTGATCCTGTCAGACCCTGCAAAGTCTATGTTTATTCAAATGATGAGCTTAAGAGCACCCACTTAACCAATGCAACAGCTCTTTTTCCAAGAATTCTGCGAAAATTATGAACGGCGATGCCGGGTGTTTCTCTGTTTCCCGGTTTCTCAACTGCCGGGTTCTCCACAATTTTTTCTAGCTCTACACCCATCTCCCTAAATGCTTAATGCCTACCCACAGCATGCCTTGTATTTTCGTTTTCTGGTGTCTATATTTGAGCGTTGTCTTACAGATTAACTCTTTAATTCACGAAAAGTTTAATTTTTCTTATTTAAAAATATCTCACTATATGTTCACTAAGTTAGTGTACAAGATTTGTATTGATTTCACATGGTTATTAATAACATGCAAATGCATGACAACTTTGTTCAATATCAGAGATTCATACCGGAAAATATGTTGCCATACAGTATGAGGAGCTGAAAACAAATTTTATAATTTATTTTTACTTGAGTCATAAAGCTCTTCCTCTTTCCTGAGTAATTTTCATGATGGCGAAAATTGACTCATTTAATACAGGAGACTCTCCTTCGTTTTCAAGTTTCTGTAACCTGCATCATTTCCTGAAAGTTATTAAATTTGTTCATTAACATGCTTTCGTCCGCATCAAAAGTCGGGAGAGTTGGCCGCAGTTCCCAAAACGAATTTAATTTTTCATAAAAATACCGTGAAACGCCTTTCCATGCAAATCCTCTCAGTCACAAAACATGTGACTGAAATGTGATTTACGAAGTGCATTCATCATCAAAAATTTTTAGCGAAGATGAACGAAACGCTTTGAAAATGGTTAAGTTTACACACTTGGTGGATCATGAACGCCAAAAACAAGCATAACATAAATTTTCAACAAGAATTTCAAGCTGTTTTAATACAGACATGTGCCATAACTGATATTTTGAGCAGTAGGGGACAATGCATAACATGTGTCAAGCACATTGGAATAAAGGTTGTGTTGTTCCGTCAGTCCGTTCATTTGTTCATCACAGCAGCTTCTCAGGTCAGGTCAAAGTTCGCGTACTTACGGATGGCGTCTAAACGGCAAATTTTCAGACTATTTATTAACAGAATTTAAGAATTATCCAATTTATTTAGCAGTATTTGTTGAAATGGTCCTCAAAATTAATAAACATGAACGTAAATTTTGTCGAAAAAATGGTCTTCAAATTTCTACAAGCCTTATTAAAAGTGCAGTTCTGTTACTATTCCAAACTTGTGCATCATTCTCGTTCTCTCTCTCTACTGCATGAAATGCACAATATTTTTTATTTTGTCACAAAATCATTCTGCATCGTTGAAAATTAAAATGATATATCATGAATCCGATTCGAAGGTCATTCCGTCGCTCTGTTTTTAAATACGAATACTTTGAAAACAGGCTCTGTGGATGAGCTTTGAAGGTTGCCCTAATTTTTTTCAACTCTTTGAATAATCGGCATGATTTAATTCAGCAACGACCTCTTCTTTTGAAATCTGTCGTACGCTTTTCACCGTTTTCCTCTCAATCTATTTTGGTTCTGAAAAACTAAATTTTTGAGCTCTAAGGATGGACTTAATAAAACTATCTTGGAAGCAGATTTAGCATATTATGCATCAGAGACGTAACGAAGTAAAAATTTCGTGATTGCGACCATCGTTCCTTCGGGTTAGTCTTTACTGTGCTCTCTGAGCAAGAAATAGGATCAAAAATATAAGAGAGATCTAATTCTAAGGTTACCGAGATTCAGGTTGAAAATACGTTAGCAAACATCCAAATGAAATGAGAGTACTTTGCAGTTGCACGCAGTCTTCACATTAAGAACAGATAGATCACACACGGTGAAAATACGTAAACTCTAAATTCATATCCGAACGAAATTTTGTATTTTTATTTCTCATACTTTGATTATTATTCGAAACAGTAAACATATACTGAGTATTTGAAACTATCGGCTTATTGCACATGTAAAGCATGCTCATTTTTACGTCAAACATGAGGATAGGATTGTACGGCATGCTGTCATAAAAGTGGAGGCACAATGTTGGTACTGCTGTACTGGTTCTCTTTATGCGAGATTTATTACATTAACTCTTTTTACCTCTCGTTTACTATTTTCACTATTGAGGCACGCACAGAAATTTTATTGGGATTAAATCCAATAACAAAATAAATGAAGAAAGTAAGGTCTATACAAAATGCACGAACTTCAAATACACCTGCGTATCTATACTCAACAATAATAAATCTGCATTTACATTCTTTTCCAGTTTACATTGATGAATAAAATATATGCAAAAACACACTTCTCTTTCTTCCATTTCCTTTCAATTCAAATCCACGTGTCTTTGAGCTCATATGAACTAACAGAGACTCCCTGTTTCTATTCTACTGCACACCAGCATGCAAGCGACGAGGTGCAGCTCGGGAGGGCTGTACCCTCATCTGTTAAAGTGACTCTATATAAGCGCAACGAGAAGAAGATTGGCACTACCCTTGACACACCAATACCCAGTTTCAAGTTGTATACAATGGTAAATTAATTCAGGCGCGCATAGATGCCAAGACATAAGAACGTTGGAGAATCGTATACCACAGATCTTATTGGCATGAGTCCTGATACTCTACGCTCGGTACTGCACAAACATTCACAGAAAAGTGAACAAAGAAGAGGAGTTTACCCTACAAAGTTGTTCTTATGCTTCCTTTTCATAGGAATGAGGTGATGGTTGGAATATTCCTACATTTTAGTATCCATATAAATTGATACGTCGTTCTACATCTGAACGAGACCAAAAACTTATAAAAAGCCGTTTTGGTTTCACGTACTCATTGCTGCTTGAATTCCTTTGTGCTTGAAAATATACCCTGAAATAAATGTGATTTCCTGGTTTCTTTGTTTAGTAAAACTTGCATTAAATTACGAAAGATACCGAGTTTTTTTAATATGATTCCTGTACTTTCAGAACCTGACATTAATTTTTCTGAAAAATGGCTTATTTTCATCAAATATTTGCGTTCAAATTCATCAATATTCAAATATTAATTGATTAATTGATTAGTGCATTCTCATTAAAAAGGTTTTAGCGTTAATACGAGCCCCGCTAAATTAATACATGAAATTTTTTGATTTATGCTCTGGTGTGACTTTCTTAAGCGTGACCTGCTGAAGACAGTTGAAAAGCGTCAGTACTCTAAAGACCAGCTCATGCATCCCATTTCATCGAAAAAAATTTATGATTGAAAATTCTGAAACTTGCAAGACTCAAACCCTAGACGTAGAAGCACGGAAAAAGGAAAAGAGTTAGTTACTGATGAGTGTTGAGCTTGAAATGTTGATCATTGAAAACCTAATTATTTATACATAGTTCTGAGGAAACTTGTCGGCTTACAAAGAAATAATTTTGTTTAAGACAAAGATCAAAAATTAGAATATACTACTATATTGATTTCATTCTGATACTATGATTTTTAAGCAATTCCAGGATACAGCCCCAAGGACTGGTCAAAATAGATGTCCATGTCGTCATTAATTGAATTTTATACATTTGGTATATAATGCCTTTTAATTATTTGATGAGCTTCATGTATGTTACTTGCACATGCAGTGAATTTACAAAAAAATTCTTCAGATATATTTCCCATCATTCTATTCATTTCGTAGGAGAAACAAGAGGGCTTTTAATTTGAAACAACTTGTTACACATGATAAAAAAAAATTATACCGTTTAAAAAATTTTCAAAGTTAATTATACTTATTGGGTACTATTTTTCAAATGATTTTCAACATTTAATTTGCATTTTTATCAGGGTGTGACGAACAGCAAAATGAAATAAACATTGTTAGATATAACCACTAAACCTTTGAGCCCGGAGTCAAGGGGGCTTTATGCAGAAGATAACTTATAAACAAGTACTTCAGATCTGAAGTAGAGTCAATTGCTTAGTTTCAATAAAGGATCGCTGTGAAAAATATCTCGAGATCATTGTTGGTTTGAATAGACACGTTCTATCATCCACGTAAAGTAAATGAACGTTTTGTTTAAATTTGAGTAAACATGAATTATTTGAAGCTGAAGTAGTCCTATAGATGGCAGTAAAACAAAGCTAGTGGCTTAGAGCAAAGCTTATACTGTGTATAATTTTCTACTTTCAATTATATTAAGTGACGTACTTAAGAATTTTAAGTTTATTAATCAAAGGAATCTTAAATTTCAGTACGAGAAATAATTCAAGTATTCAATTTTCGTTCATATCAGTTTATAACGAATGATCTGCTAATAAAAATTACTCCAAGAAACATTCTAACTATTATGACTTTTTATTTCACTCCATCCACCCCAAATTTTCATTTCACTCCACCCTAAAATTTAATTTTACTGTGTTATTATACAATATAAATTTTAGTATTTTAATTATCGGGTACAACCTTGAGCACCTGTTATATGATACACTTCGATGTACACTAATATACTGATAAATTTTAAATAAAATTTTTAAAAAGTTGTCGAAATTTTGCGTAACATTTTGATGTTTGAAGAATACGTTAAAAGATGTATGGTTTGTATCCCTTACGAAAAATTATTAGACAGCTTTTATAATTATGAAGTAACCCTGACGCAAGAAATTATTATTTACAATTCAGCTATCAGATACAATTAATATCATCCATATGAGAATCTGTAATGGTTATGTAGTAGTTAATTAGTGTATTATTAATAACATCAATGTCACAATTTCAAGTTAGCAGCACGTGCAGTGGTTCATACTCTGAAAGACACGTAGCTTTCTCTCACTGTGGGGTAAGACTGACCACAAACAAGTGTAAAAAGTACTACATAACTGTAAAATACTGACTGCAGAAATTGAACTTTGTCTCAAAACTTTATTCGACCGCTAAGAATGATAGAGTGAAACGAGAATACGTTACGTTTCATGGCGCTCCAAGTGAAAGAGAGACAAACGGGGCGGATCCGCTCTTACGTTTCAGAACCTGCATTAGAAAGTTACAAACCTGACCAGAGCATAACACGCGTGGATGCTGGCGTCTGCTGGTCAGCGAGCTCAGTAGCTGTGACTTTTCTTGGTGCAGCTTTCCCTTTCGTTGTCCGAGCGCCGCTAGCTCTGATGGTAGGGTACTTGCTTGGGATGGTCACGACAGCACAGACACAGGTGTCTGCTCAGTAACTATTGAAATGAGGCTCAAGAAGACAAGATCTGCTTGTATTAGATAAGTAGTTACGTGGCCATGCTGAACACAATCATAGCTGATGAAACAGGATGTTGATATCAATCTAAACATCATCATATGAGCATGCAGGACGATTTAGTACATCATGTTCTAGTCAGTAGCCCGATATGATAAGATGCTACAGTGCAAACCAGTGTCAATTCGATGTGATCATGCAAGACAGATCAGTAGCTCAACTTAAAACGATCATTCAGTGCAACTTCTGCGTAAATACGATACGATCCTCGTGGAGGTTTTTTAGAAGGCGGATGACTGGTCCAACATTAACACAACTGAGTGATCACAGGCGTACAAATGTTAATACTTGCATGTCAGGCTCACCATCGGATGTTCATCTCCAGAGTTGTGTTGGAATTAAGAAGGAGACAGATGAGGCTCACCAAAGCACAAACGAACTAGAAGAGGTTAGGGTTCAACGCATAATAATGGGGTAAGAAAGTAAGAAGCAACCTAGGACTGCTAAATAGATGCTTAGAGTAATAAAGGTGTGAAGGCCAAGGTTTTTCGTACGTTAACAACTTGATTTATTAGTTACTCTAACCACTGCTAGGGATGGAATCGTTTACATACTAATACACTCTATTTCAAACAACGAAATGATAAACTAATTTATATCATAGCGAAACTATTTTACGTCAATATAAGAGAGCAAAAATATGAAGCGGTCGCAACTTATTGCAGCTGATAGAGTTCATGCAACTGATAACCTAACGACTTCATTTACGGTATGATTTCTAGTAGCACCAATACTTTAAACTTTATCAGCAATTTCGGCAGAAGGAATTATTGAAGTAGGTGTACCCATCTATGGATTTAATATCAAACGCACTTAGTTTTAACTGTTATAAATGACATATCTGATAAAAACACAAAAGCAAGAACAAAATAATGTTATTCACATTTAGACATTTTCGGAAAGTGTTTTTCTTAAAGAAATTAATGATCAAACATCCAGTAAAACACAGAAATGAAGTGGAAGATGAGTGACTTGTATCACACTAAAATGCTTCAACACACGCCAAAGGGTTTTAACCCTTTTTCAGTCTATTTAATTTCTAGAATCTGTAGTGCCCTTGCACTTTTTCTCGTGAGTACTTCGAGCCAGGGCATTACACATTTCCTTTCGTCACTTTCTATTGGTGAGCTTACTTTAGGTTCTTTGTTGACCATCGATGAAGTTTACTTGTTTCCAGAGCCGTGTTTTTGAGACGGGTGGGCGCTCGGACAAAGTCTTCGAACTGCCGTGCCCGTCCACAAAACAAGAGCTGTGTGTGGGCAGCGAAGATCCGCAAGATCACACAGCTCGGGCGGCAGATCAGTGCAAACAATGAGGGCCGAGTGTGGGTCCTTTAGTGCTGTTTGTGGAGACAAATGCCCACAGGCTTCGTAAATGGTGGCACTGTCGCTGCTGCCATGTTGCTTTTAGCCCCGTCCATGGTACTTTTCTTCGAAACGAATAACGAACGCTTGTTTTGGCCTACAGAATACTTGAACGGTTGTGTACGTTTAGAGTAAGTCAAGAACTTGTTTTTACATAGTTTGGTTTTGAAGAACTCCGGGAGCTGCAACCATATCCTCAGTTCATGGACGTGTGTTAAATACGTTTTCTAATTGCTGGACAAACACACAGCTGTCTTTGTATCTGAAGACACTTGAAATACAATGAGTGATATACGTATATGCTTGTGATGTAAAACTGAGTGAAAAATTGTCTTGGCTTTGTACAGTCTAACTTCTAGGCATAAAAAAATTATCGAAACGAAAGCAAGTAGTCAAAAATGCAAACAAAAATTTCTGAAATAATAATATTGTGTTACAATTTGACAGAAACTTCATTTAAAGCCTTCAAGTTCTGTTGAACAGTTTCTTCAAGCACGAAGCAGGTAAATTTATTGAAGACGCTCTTTAGGTAGGGCAATATCCCAGTACAGATAAAGATCATCAAGTCCAAAAGGCTACCCGTCTAATCATGGGGCAAGATTGCGCCCCCGGCAGAAGGATGACGTCCGTCACCTTACAGAAGCTGAGTGCGTCCCAGCAGCACCGTAAAAACGACAGTTAATGGTCACCGTAAAGGACTTATCAGGTCAATTAAACTTTAATGTGCCATATACAGAGTTGAAGAGTTGCACTTTCCGGGTTTCTTTCATGCGGTAATTGTTCAATGAAAGACTAAAACCCAGTCAAAGTGCCAGTTCAAAATGGAGAACTGTTACAGAAATCCCGACCAAGATATACTATCAATTTTATGTTCTGCTCTCAGTTCTCTTGTTGTGGGTTGAATTCACTCAATTATGGAAAAAATCCATGATGTCCAAACAATTGTTCGTTTGTTTCACGACCATAAAATAAAAGCCATTTCGGCTCGTATTTGGTTTATTCATATAGAAAATTACTCATATGTTTTTGAATTTTATTTCACTTAAGCGAGAAAAATTATAAAAACTTGTAAATCAGAGCAAACGAGTGAGGTTTTCATTTGACGATTTGTTGTGAAAAATTTTCTTTCTAGTGAAGTTGTCTTGCTCACAAGTGGGTGGTTAATGCTCGATGTGTTACTAGAGCTGGCACTTGTGTTGTTAGTGGAAAGTGAATCCCTTGTGTCAACTGAAGGATTTAGCTCTAAAGGCTAAATAGTAGAAATGAGAAAACTGAGAACCCTTTCAATGCACACCTATTTCAAGAAAAGTCAGTTATTTTGCTCTGATAAATCATACTCTAACACTTTTATTTTATCATCCGTATATTGAAGGAAAATATTATTGTACTACATTTAATTTCTGCTCAACATATTATACACAGCACTTTTGATGTCGTCATCTACGCCCAAGTTGCGACAACATTTGTTTTGTATTTTCTGAGGACTAAAACAAACACAAAACGTTATCGCCGCTTGTAATCGTTTTGTATTAAAAAGGTCAACTGCTGCATAACATTTGAGGAGCACGTATAGAATCCAGGCGTTCTAATGAATATGAAATTAAAGGTAAACGCCACCTTCTGATGCACTTCCGTGAGAGTTGTATTGCAATGTTGATGTTTCATGCCGATCACATTCATTGGAAGCTCGGGTGGACGTCCCACTAGAACGCCTCTGGGACGATCTAGCGGAATTGCTGCAATTGAAAGTCGCTAAAATACGTTCGAGGGGTCGGAGGGTCTCGTTACATTTAAAAGATAACATTAGATGGAACTGCACCGTCGGGAGTTTTGAGTATTTATAAGGTGGATATTTTTTTCACTTCTCAATGAGCTGGGAGAATAAATATTGAAAATCCATCTATGGCGGCCAAATTGGTGGTGGTGAATTGAAAATCTCATGGGTTCATTAAACAATGGATGATGGCAGGAATAGAATTGTTTTAAACTTCCCATGCATGAGACATTTCAATTTTTGTGGGACGATGATTAGCAGCTTAGTCTCAATAAAGTTCCCATGACTTTTTCATGCACAACAAGTGTGTTGTGCATGAAATTATAGGGCATTTTTTAGTACGACACACTTCACATGTGTTTTGCAATGTCCTGCGTGCCACAAATGATCTGACCTATTTGTAGGCTTGAAAAAAGCGAAATAGAGTAATGAACGAAAGTTTTAGATCGGAAACAAAAAACAAAATGAAACGAAATGACACGATTTCTTTTCACTCTAAGATGGTTTTATTGCGCATACAAATGTGCCTTATCATTTCACCGCATCCTGGACGTCGTTTTTATATAAAAAGCTTTAGAATGGTAGAAGATTACTGGCCTTTAAGTATCGGGCTGATGACTCAACGTTTATTTGTAAAAAATTGGCATATCATCTGATTTTGTAATGTCAATAATATCTAAGAAATTAATATTGTTAATGATTGTAAGCAAGATTTGAAATTTCGTCCCCTTTACTACAAGGACAATATTCGACCATGTCTGTTCATGAAATATGAGGACACTTTAATTCCGTACCACTTCTAATATTATCCAAGCACAAGTCTTTTTATTACCATCCGAAGTTATAATCACAGGTTGAAAAAGTTTACTCCGTTAATCTTTGCTTGAAAAACAGTAATTTGGAAATTTACGGTCAGATTTCATATGAAATGTGATCTTAAATCGACTACAATAATGAATCTCATAATACTTCAACACGCAAAAATCTGCTAGTTTCACATCGGAAGTCGATTTAAAGTTTTCACTAGTGCATAGTAAGTCCTGTTGCACTTTCAGTATTTCCCTCATCGTACATCAATTCTTTGTACTATACAGTACAGTATGCACGATAAAATCTGCCCAAATCACCTGAACAAATGTATATGATACAAAAATAATTAAGTTTTCCTGGCGTATAAGTATAAACACCTAACTTACTTGACCACAGGTGAAAATACTACTGCCTCTCTCAAAGAAACTAGAATTCACTGCTCCATACTATCATGTAAGGTATTTTTCTCATGCTGACACGCCCAGGGTTCCCATGCTGACTCAGCACTGGCCTAATGGATTGGGGACGGAGGTACTGGAGAACCTTCTTCGGTTAGAGCCCAACCTCTTAAAAAACGATAATTTTCCTAAACACTGGGAAAATGTCAGAGCAGAAAAATGACATCGCTGGAAGGAATTTTTGTTTCAAGACATGCTACGAAAAAGATGCTGCATCTATGAAACGAAATATCAAAAACAACAGAATGTTGTGTCAAATTTACTCGCTTACTAAGTTAAGTAAATATTATAAGCGCGCATGAACTGCAAAGTTGATCAAAAATAATGAAAAATTACCCACCCCGAAATATTTTTTAGTCAGCTCATTAATCTATCATTTTTTGATATCTTTGAACCATACACAAATGATGTACATACATTAAGAAAACATGCGTACAATATATATGGAAACTAAGTTTTCAAATAATAATGCACGGCGCAGAAAATATCTTGAACCAAAAGTTCTAGATAGAAGCAAACTAGCACAAACTTTCACCCCGTGTGAGCCATTTCCGGGTAGGCCAAAAGCAGTGTTTTGATACGACAGACTTCCAATGCAATCCTGAGGCCGCCGCTCACGGTCTCTGCTCGAACCTCTTTTGTTACCTGGCGAGCTCGGCTGCAAAGAATGGCAACACTAAATTTCTGGGATGCGTGGCAACCTGCGTGCATTTCTTTCAAACGTACGTTCCCAGGATTGTTTTTATCCCGGAAATTCTCCGCAAAAGAAACGAAACGATTTCTCCTGAAATTATTCATCTCGAGGTTAGAATACGGCGGCATGCGAAGAGAAATGTCGTTCTGAGCAAAGTTTATTTTTGCTTCCATGACCATAATACATCACATTTCCATCATTTATACGCTTAAATAATTAGGTATTGTTTTCTTACAATTGGGAGAGAATTTCAATTGTATTTATCTTATAGCATAGTTCTAGAATCTTTTCATATTCAAGGCTAACATGGGCATTCGTAACAGTTTACTGATAACCATGATTTCAAAATTATTAAATGAATAATTCATTCATTTTATTAGTCTTCGATTAATTATTAGTATAATTTCCAGCGATTATACACTAAAGGCTTAGGTATTGGTAAAATATGATAATATTCTGCCCTATTGATTTACCTTAGTACAAACAAGAAGAACAACCAAAACTTTAGGTCTAATCAAGATGTATACACGAGTTGGGAGCAGCATCTGTGATCTCTTAAAGTATTTTTGAATCTAGCAACACAATATTTTTAAGGTTACAAGACATGATGAATTGAAACAATCTCCGAAGAAGAGAGCGCAATCCAAACTGCGGTCCACTTCATTCACCTACCTTACTTCACTGAACCACACTTTTCAAAATCCTATATAATATCACTCCCATAACAATGATAACTGTCGTGCATTGTCAACAACAATACAGTCGATGCCTTTAGAATTTAGTTTTTTGAAACTTCATACAAAATGAATATTCAATTACACTTACCACTCTCCTGTTCAGTGTGGATGCTCGAGAGTTGAGCTGACAGCTGACAGCTCGTTCAATTTTTAAACGATTTTTTCCTGGTAAAATAATCAACACAACATATTAAGCTGTCCAATGTTCGCGCTATTTTTTGTCTGAATGAATGATTGTCTGAATGAACTTGCCCGTCAATGTGCATAGATATGGAAAATGGTTTCAGAAATCCTGAGTGACCCGTACAGCTTTTCTAGTTTTCGCAGGAAACAGACTATTATAAAGAACTAGTGTTGGAAATCCCAGTGTAACTATGCTCACAGCACCACCTTTGTATCGTAAAGTTAAAAATTCATAAATGCAAGATTAGTTTGAGGGGAAAAATAACACAGGCGTATAGCTACCTGCCGCTTGCCTGCAATCTTCGCACGGCATTCTTCATGATTTTTTTTTTGGAAGTTTGTTAGAATTTTAAGAATTCTTTTCTATTGGCAAATCAATAATGGTTTTTTAAATTAATGCCACACCCTCTCTAGTTTGAGAATATTTGTGTTGCAAAATATACTGAGATGTCCACTTAAGTACTTCAAAAGCAGTTACTAATATAATTTTCACAGAGAAATGATTGCATCATATATCTACACGTATTGTTAGCTTGTGAATAGAAACTTACAAGGACATTGATCAACTACACAGGTAGATGAAATTGATTCTACACAGGTAAGCCCAATTACTTTTATATTTTCTTCGGCTTCTAAAGCTAATTGTGTACTGCACTATAGTTCGCCTGATGTGTGGGCTATGATGTCTCCTCAATAGCAGCAAACTGGAGTCCAGACTCCGAACTAATGGTACTCACATTGGACTCCTTTAAAAATGCTGGTGCTCCCATACGTGTTGCTCACGTATCATCACCTAGGGTTTGAAAACTTAAAGCTTTCCTTTCTGAAAAACTTTTCCGTATCTGATTACTGTCCTAATTGAAAAGATAATAGTTGGGTATATGACTTAGCTGAAAATATTAAACATGAAGTATCAATGCGCGACAAGTTTCGACTTCAAATTCATATTGGCAACTGATTTGATGACAGTAGTATACATAGTCCCGTAAGTGTTTGCGTTCAATATAGGCTGACATTGCATACATCTACAAGTTCACATTACTATATATATGCTTGGTAAATCGGATATAGCCCAAAAATTTATATATTTCCAACATCACCGCTGAAAATTTATTTAACTGAAACGTATCAACGTTAATACGATTCAAAGAGAAGGTCGTTGCACATAATGTACAAACTCGGTGAATAATCTTTTTTGTGGCCCATGTTAGGCTTTTATTCCAAAGTCGGGACCATAACGCTCTGTGAGCTCTGTTGGCAAAACTGTTGTTCGTTCACTTTGATAGTTGAATGAGTGTTATGCATAGAGATTGAGTTGAGAGACGATAAAACTCATAACTCGTGAATAAACATGTAAACATATGATTATCATTTTAAATGATTTTGAAATAAATGGCTTCGGTCATGAAAATTTTGCGCCACGTAACTGTTTGTGGATAATTTTTGAGTGATGGTAGCAATGAATTTTAGCTCAATTTCATATTGATAATAAAGCATGTATGCATTTATTTATTTTCATAAATTTCCAATGAACTGTGCATCACTCGTATTTCTAACATCACTGAATGAGTAGAACCTTAACATCTTGTTCTAATGAAGAAATAATAGTGTACAAACAAGCATTTTATTAGAAATTTTACGTGAACACGTGTGTACGTGTAGATCATCAAAACTTTGGGTATTTTCATAATCATACTAAGGAACGTATGAATATAATGATCGGCTATGAAAATCATTTCACCTGCTAGAGACTAAATTTTATTAGTTCGAAGTTTAGCAACTTCGAAACTTAGACCAAAAATTTTCCATACTACGTCATGATGGGCCCTAAGTTACATTTAAAACTTATACTCCATTCTTATTCACATTACAACTTGATGCACGTCAAGTTGCATTTGCAACTTGCATGCCTTACTTTCACTTGGCAACATTAGATTTTGATGTACGTCAAGTTACATTCCAATCTTGTATACCATTCAATCACTTGTTGTACAACTTCAAATGCCTTCTGAGTCTCAAAGGAGGAATTTTCCAAGAAATCAGGACTCTGGGGTGCCCGTAAAGGATCGTCATCACATTAAAGAAGCAATGCTTGCGTAACAACAGCGGCTGAGATGCAGTCTGATGTCGGCTCTAAACTTCCTTCAGTTTAGCCACCAACAGGTGGCAGCTCAAGGTGGTGAGGGCATCTGGTTCCTTCTCATAAAACATGTAATGCGCTGCCCTCAATCCTTTGCCTCACCCGTACGAAAATGGACATAGATTTCTTTTCAAGTAGTGACTGGTAAAAAATCCTTGAGATAAAGTAATAGTGAGTTTACATTTGTTGATAAATTATGGTTAATGCTAATGTACCATGCATTTTCTAGTAGTATTAATTATCGACTATTATTTTAGTGCAGAGTAGATTGTTATTTTGAACATATTGGGAATTTTATCTTGTATCTTAGTGTATCATTGGAACACAAAATAGGCTTTGAATAAATCTGTTATTTCGTACAAGGTTATTTTCCCCGTTTCCAGTAAACTTTTCGTCATAAATGAACCTCAACTCTTAAAACTTTTCTGGTGTTTAATACCTTAAGATTAAAGTACAATTATTGAGAAAACTCCCAAACAAAAAATATAAAATCAAAATCAACGTATTAACTAAACTAAATGAACTATATGAAATTTATTAGCTGCATAATTTATTTATTCCTTATTGATTTCCAGGGTAAGCTGGTCACCCACGGCCAGAAAAAGATGTGAAAATAACAACAGCTACAATTTTCACACAATAGTAACATTCACATTCTTTTAATTCACTAAATACGTTATTTGGTCTATTTAATTTCTGTTCGGTCTTGTTTATTTGCTGTGACGAACGAACAATATGATGAATAAATTCCTGAATTTACCTGTGAATTAATTTTATCTTTCCTATGACATCCATCTTTTATTTTCAACTATCACATTTCTGATGGAAAACCTGCAATAAAGCACATCCATTTTAGCTATAAAGGCTAACATGAAGCAAACAAACTGGAGTAAAAACGAATCTATTTGCAAGCTTCCACTCGAGTTGCTTTAGACTTAAAGTCCACCACGTCCGTCATTTCTTCAAATTATACGGGAGAGATCATTTGCAATGCTAAGCGTCTTTTCAGGATAGAGAATTCAGCTCATGCATCAAAAAAATGTCAGAAACTCTGCTACGGAATGGCAGAGTGAAGGGAAAGGAAGGCTGTCTGCGCTATTATATGCAGGAGTCGTTTGGAAACAGACCACGCTTTGGTGTCATATCTTACTGCAACAGAGAAGCGGTAGTTTAAAAATTATAAGATATTAATTCAGTAGCTATGTTCAATCAGGATATGCTTTGGTATTAGAAGTCAATGAAAGACGACCAGAAAAACTTAATTACGGTTATACAAGCAAAATTAATCCTGATTTACATACATACAGACTTTTATAATCAGTTATTTATTAATTTAAAATATCTGTTATCCATTTTACATACACACTATAGAAAATGTATAATACTTAACCGGTGAGTGTTTCCTTACGTATGCATCTAAGCTTTTCGATTCAAGAAAAGAATGAAAAACTTTGTTTCAAATTTTATAGTGCATCAGAGCTCGTCGTGTCGGTAACTTTGTTCATAAAGTTAACAGTAAAGATCGTTAGTAACGCATTCCCTTTACGTTACACTTTAGCTGTCTTTCGTAGTGTATTCATGCCAAATTATTATACATTTATAGTGTATTCACACATTCGTTATACTATAAATAATATTTTTACATGTTATTAATAAAACGAAGGAAAGAAGGAACAAATATTTTTTGAAAATTATTTGCTTATTTTTTCATATTATATTTACAGAGCGACTTTTTCTTCTCATATCAACAACATAACTCAAGCCAGACAAAAGTACGTCAAAATTGAGAGAATCAATTAAAAGCACTGTCTAATGATGTATTTGTTTTATCAGTTATCAGACACAATATTGGGTGTGCTAAAAACATTGGTTGATCAGCCGAAAAAAAATTAATTATGCGAATTATCTATACAGGGTGGGCCACAAAAAAGTTTCCTTTCATGAAATACTTATAACTACATAACTAATGGTCGTAGAAACTTCATCGTGATCTCATTTTCATTTCCATTTATTGTTCTTTTATCAGATAAAATTATTTTGAATTCATAGACACGGTTTACGAACAGGCAATCACAAAGTAAGGATGATTTTTTCGCCATTGCGAGCGAGTAATCAGGGCCAGTGATCAGGGTGGGCCACAACTAAGTCACTCAGACATGCTCAATGAAGCAATTATTAAACAGCTGCAAGCTGGTTACGGGCATAGATTCGTCAGAGTGTAGTGTATGCAAGACGAAGTCCCATGCCACAGAAATATTCGCGTAAAGAGCAATTCAACAGACGTATTTGGAGATCGTGTCATTGGAGTTGGACATGCGGTAGAATGGCCTTGAGGCAGTCCCGATCTGACTTCGTGCGATTTTTTCCTTTGGGGTCATCTCAAAGATAAAGTTCATAAAACAACTCCAACAGACCTGGAAGATTTACGTGATCGTATCATTCACAGTGTCAATGAACTTAAAAATAATCCAGGAATTATTAGAAAATCAATGCAAGAAATGAGAGTCCGATGTCAAAAGTGCCTCGAAAACAACGGTAGCCATTGGTTATAATGGAAACATTATGTGCTTATGTTCAAGTAAAAAGTAAATATTGTGCTTTGAAAAGTTTATTTCTGCTATTTTTCTTACATAAACACTTACACTTACACTTACATAAAAAATTATGTAAGTAAAATCACAGATTGTGTTTTTACAATTACCCTAGCGCAATGGCGAAAAAAAATCATCCTCACTTTTCGATTACCTGTTCGTAAACTATGTTTATAGATACAAAATAGTTTACCTGATAAAAGTTAGATCAATGGTGGCGAAAATGATATCGCACTGAAGTTTTTACGACGATTAAAAACGCAGTAATAAATATTTCAAAAAAGGAAACTTTTTTGTGGACCACCCTGTATATTTGAATCCGGTCATTTATTATTTAAGATGTTTTTTTGTATCGAAGGATTTTGCATTCGTTAAAATCCTGAAGAATTGCGAATTCTAATTTTAACTTTATCTGACCTGCCCCATCACTACCTGCCCCATCATAACCTGTCCCCATCATAACCTACCCCCATCATAACCTACCCCCATCACTACCTGCCCCCATCATAACCTGCCCCATGACAACCTGCCTTCATGACAGCCTGCCACATCACTACGTG
>VCRD01000029.1:364023-507516 GCA_006783055.1 Trinorchestia longiramus
GCGTGATTGATATACAGGCAAACGAAAAAATTATTACCCCAACAAAGTGAATGAATAATGTTATACTACATATACATGATCTATAGGTCAGCCTCTTACAGATCAGTGATGAAGTCAGAACACAGTCTTAAAACTTAAGTATGCATCACACAGTATAATTTGGCACCACAACCCAGGACACGTAAGAAAACTTACCTTATCCAACATAAACTGTAAGTTGATGTCAACAAAAGTCAAAAAGTCCCGCCACTTTCTCTTTTCCCTCATAACATAATTGATCGCTGAAACTATTTTGCCTTGAAGCGGGTGTTGCAGAGAGCTACATATATCGAGGCCTCAAATAGTGGACAATATTCATCAATATTAGCTCTCCAAAATGAAAGTGACATGTTATGTTCCCTGTGCTTTCAATGCTTAATTTATGAATGTCGTACCCTCATTCCTTATATTACTAGTGCAATGAGTACCCACAAAATTCAGGATCTATGAAGTAAAATACATTTTTCATTTTTACCCGTGGTATTATCAAAATCTGAATATTTTTCTTGAATGTATACAGAACTTTCATTTTCTATTTTATCTACCAATAAGAAGGCCGAGTGGGAGAAGAAAGCTAATAATGGAAAAAATGGCTTGTTTTATAGTGATCTGGTGCCTTTGGTACCGACAGTACAATGCATTGTATTATCTAGTGCAATGTGTACCCGTTAACTTTGCCATGCAAGCAGCATTACTTCGTCTTGTCATTTCGCGTTGTTCGTCCGATAGTATTCGGCGTCTTTCTTGCTGTCGAAGCCTTGCTGCTTCTCTCTTACGGTTAGACACGTTTCTATCCATGTTGGCCTTTTTTGCCAGAATTTTATTCTGAAATATCCTCTATTATCTCTTTGAAGCTTTTCAAGAAAATCACAATTCCGAAAACAATAACTCAATTTCCAAAATCTTTGGCCTTGTACTAAGTGGTAGCCAGGTTACTGGTCAAACTAATTTAAAACATTTCTTTTCGCATTATCAGTTAAAAATAGCAAAACATCATTATGAATTTCAACAGAAAAAGGTTCACAGAAAATTTCTATTTGTAAAAATAAACCAATTGTGTATTCTGGATACCATAATGCAAGTGAAAGGGAATTGAATTGCTACAGAAAAATAATGCAATAGAATAATTTCTTGTATTTCTTAAGCTTTATCCTTGTTGCTATCAAAGCTATCGATTAGAAGAGTATGACACAGGGACAGATGGACGCGGCTCTTATTATAGTATAGATAGCAAAAAATTTCAGGCAAGTAACTCTTTTTAGTTGTATTAATTAAAATGTACGAATTATGTAAAACAGAAAAACCAATTTCTAGAAATATCAATCCTAGTTGAATTATGCCCGTCAAAGAATAGCCTGCAACAAAGGGAGCTCTTAATTAATTTGCTCGTCATTGGAGAGAAATATTGATGAAAAAGGGAACCTAAGTTATAAGTTTATTTCGCTTTGCAACACTAAACTATTTTTAATGTAGTTCTACTGCTTATAAAAATTAAAAACAATATTATCTAAAACCCATTTTCTAAGAGAATATATTGTCTTAAATTTGTCGATATTACATAAATAGTGTTAACATTTTTTAACATTTCTTAATTCAACATTAGAATCATTTTCCTACATTCTTCATGAATTAGGAAGTTGGCTACAAGGGTAGCTTTTCCACATCAATGCGTCAGGATAGAATCGATGCTGATTATTTAGCTGTACATATTCACACATGCACAAACCGCTACCATTCTTCATAAGAGACTTCCAAATAGAGACAGTATCACTTCCAAATATTTTGTCTTCAATCTTCCGTTCATACTTACAGATTTTCAAGCTTTATCTGCTGGTGTATACTAGTCAGTTTTTCTATTGGAATGATCCTCATTTGCTGTCTACGTTTTTTCAGAGGCCGGTTTTTAAGACAGCAATGCGATGGAGTTCGGCCAGAGGACAGGAAGCACTAATGCCTGGAGGACAGCCGCCATAGGGGCCAGTCCGCCTTGAACAAAAGCCAGCTAGGATTTGTTACCTGAATTACGAGTGAAAACTAGGTCGAAATATCTCGAAAGCTAAGTCGGGAGAAGATTCAAAAGATTCTTATCATTACTGATTACTGATATGTTTCACTTCGACTGCAAAAGATGTGGAGTCGTGATTAGTTTTCATAATATATTGACTCAGTTTAACCATTGTCGGTCATAGTGCAACACCTCTTATATTGAGGTAGGAATGATTGCTTTGATAGCCTCGTTTAATCATATTAAAATACTGTTGCGTAATCTGGCATGTCAAAATAATATAAGCCCTAATCATTCATGCATCCAATTAAATCATGGAGAAATGAATAGAGCTTGGTTTCTCTTCTCCTGGTTAATTCAACCGCTGAAAATTTGAATATTGTCTAATAATTACGAGATATCTGGAGCTCTTCTTGGCAGTTACGGCTGTAGAAAAATAGCCAATCAGGATATGGTTCGGTTAATTAGTTAGAGACGAGGCCTGAAGGATGCTTTGTAAGCTTTTCAGAAATTATCTGACAAGAGACTTTACCTCAAAAACAGCAAACGTGTGATGTATATATTACAATGGAGAGAAGGGATCAAAACACATACACTGGGACTGTATTTTACGTCAGAAACATATTTCTTTAGCTACATATGAACACGTGCCAAGAAAATACACATTTAATCTTTTTATTTACGAGAGAGCGTATCTCTACACAAAATAATTCATAAGGCTAATGCAGAGCGATACTTCTTGACGAAAATATTGGTCTATGAGTCGTCGAGCGCTTTTAAGTTTAAGATTACACTTCAGTACGAGTGGTCATCAACTGGTCAAGGAACTTATCGATGCAAGACAAACATTGAAGGAATGTTCCTCTTCTAGAAGCTAAAAGCTTTCGTGATCGGTACGGTCTACGACTTGTAAAGACTATGGAAGAAAGAAATAACGCAGCCTCAAAAGAAGCCATTGCAACGAGGATTTTTTAAGCAGCATCAAAGACGAGCGAAGGACGGAAGCACTGTGCTCTTCAAGCTCATATTGGACGACGAATTTTACGACACAGTTTTCCGCCAAGCGACTGAAGCTGAAATAGAGCCTCTGAAAATTTTGCATATAACTTCTGTTGGTGATTTGCAGTTCTCGTTCCGGATATAACATTACAAAATTGAACGCTTGATTAATTTGTTTTTCAAAAGCTGCTTAGCAAACATATTGTACATTTTTTCGAAGTGAAGCACTGATAGAGGAATGCTTCAAAAACTTAGACTTATTTTTATGTAGTTCGAGGAAAAAATGCATTTAGCTCATACAAATTTTGCAAAGTGATATGTAAGATACCAGACAAATTTTCTTAGAGTGAATTAATTTCATTATTACTATGTTTTCCTCGGTCAACCTGTCAGGTTATCATTATATATCAAGTGTTTCAAGTGTTGTTTCCATTTAAGTCATAGATTAAGATCAATTTGCAGGGTTAACCATAATTTGTATGAGTTCTTTGAGCAAATGTGTTAGTGGTTTTACTTCGATTCAGCTTCATCATTTTGTAGAGCTAACCTCACGTAGTAGAGTTTCGGGAAGGAAATTAACTGTTATCTGATATTGTGTATCAATATGTGGGATAAAACTACCATAACTTTTGATGTTCTTTGAACATATACTTGTAATACATCATATATGATTCAGTTAGAACTAATTTTTGTTTGCATTGTAAGCGTCATTTAGAATTACATTAGATCGTTTGATTTACATAGTATACTCTTCCTAGGGTCAACTCAAACGTAATTACAAATTTTAAAAGTTTCTCCTTCCTTAAGGAAGAAGGTTAATTTCTACGTAAGGGCGAAAAAAGACGTTTGAGTTCTTCGAATTCATTGAGCTGGCATCACGACTGCTTTTCAGCGTCTTCCAGCTGAATTGAACATCTACACGGCAAAGCTGACCATTTTTAAGGCGACAGGATGTGGGGGTTCGCTCTCGTAATGGAGAGGGGTGTTTCTTGCGTCGGAGAGATTGCCACTCTCGCACTGCAACAACGGGAGAGACAATCTGCGTTCTTCGTGCTCGCAAATCAACCGCTAAAACTCAATGATTATTTTATGTGTATTTCCTCTTCAATATCACGAGAACGAAGCGCATCGATTCTTAGTTAATTCTCATTTTTTTAACTTAAGGAATGTCACCTTGGACCATTTTAGCTGTTTACCCTATAATGCTGTCGTGCTGGAGATGATGTGACCATTACGCAACGCGCTTGAATCATTCGTACCATTCAGTGGTTCAAGCGAACGAACCATTCGTTTGAATTGTTTGCTGCAGATAATCAAGGATGTCGGCTGCATTCGACAACACAAATGTATATTTTTTAAGCTGAGGTGAACAACCACTGGATAGTATATTCATAGTGCAATTTACACTGAGACAGAAATAGTGTTACAGAAAATCGAAGTAATTGCATTCAACGTATAACAAAATTGAATTCCGTCGGTGAACTTTAAGACGCACGAGATTTCCAATTCTTTGGTAACATTTCAATAAAATGGCTGCTTAAGAGAAATAATTAATAAGTATTTCATCCCGGGAGGAGCACGTCGTGAGCAGGAATGCTAGAAGACTTCGTCCCGGCGCATCCGTCTTTTAAAGCCGCAGTTGAAGGGGCGGATTCGTGGTTGGAGGATGTCAGGACCTTTGACTTGTGTGGCCTCCCAGCACGAGCCACGGAAACCATCGGTGGTGCGAGCTTCAGGAAACGCAAGGAAGACTGCAATGATGTAGCAAGCTTGCCGCAATGCAAGAGGTGGTGGTGGATAAATGGTCGGGCTGATTAGAATATATGAATTAATAGGTAAAAGAATTATTCCAACTATCGTAAAGTTATCGTTCATTGCGAAAGATAGGGATTATAATCAGTGATGCTAAAATGAAGTAATAGATTAGAAGTTTCAGGGAGGATTGCTATTATTGCAAAGCGATCATGCCTGCTGCAGAGCTAGAGATGATGCGTTGTAATCGGCCATGCTGAAATGAATAATTAAAAGGTCAAGTAAGGATTCCAATTGTTACAAAGCTATCATGCCTGCTGCAGTGTAGAAAGTGGTGGGTTGTGAACGGTCATGCTGATATACATAAATGAATTAAAATACTCTAAAAATGATTGCTATTATTATCAAGCTATCATGCTTGCTGCACTGCGCAAGATGTGGGTTATAACCTACTATGGCAATGTAAACAAATTGGTTATTTATGCTAGGAATTATTTATATAATTATACAGCTCTCATGTCTACCTCAGGGAAAGAGGTTGGGAGTTAAATCGGCTGTGCTTATATGAACAAATGGAATGAAAATTATAGGATTCGTTACCGTAACTCTATATCTATCTTGCCTGCCGCAATATAACAACTTATGAAAATGTATGTACAATGTTCATGCACGCAGGTGAAATAGGAATGATAAGAATCCCATGATATAAAAATACTCACACAGTTTGTTGCTTGCTTGGTCCGTCTCTCTATCACGTTCTTACGGATTTAGATAAGAGAAAATTCGGTAATGCATACATATATTATAAGCATTGTATTGTGGATACCAAAGGTACATACTTCAATGTAGGAACTCATTCGTAAAGCCTGCATTCACTGGCAAATCAATCGAAAAATTCATTAAAAAACACATAGATTTTTTCACATGTGGGTTTACTTGTCACTTACATAATTGTCGATGTATCTTATCAGTTGCTCTGTAAGATGTGCTTTAGAATCTACGATGTTGATGTAGAGCCTCTGATTTAAAAATTCTAGATATCAATTCGATGATAACTGTGGGGCTGTCATGCTTTCTGCAATGCTTGAAAGAACGAACACTTTCGCAGGCTGATTTGAACAAATGAAATTTTTGGTTGCCTCGGTGTCTCTCATGTCGAGAAAGCTTTGATGCCTGCTAGAATTTTACTGGTGTCTTCGGCTGCATTATCCAATGGTATAAAATTTTTTGTCGAATTCGAAAAATGTTCTGACAGTAATTGTGTCTGAAGGTAAGTTATATACAGCACGTATGAATCTATTAGCAAGCATAATTGAAGGAATTTTTATTCTTGCGATAGAAATGTGATTTGTTAGGTTGAATTTAAATATTAACTTGATGATAGTCTGTGGTTGAAAAAACACTATTTAATACATTTCTTGTGACGTAAATTCTAAAATTGACATAGAAAAACATAATCAAACATCAAAACATGACTTTTCGAATTTAATCGTTAGTGCAGATTTACTATAATGAGAAAAACTTCAATCAATTTATTTGATATTAGTAAGTATTAGTACTGAGATCACTTTCAAAGTATGTGATCATGAAGAAAAGCTTTTTTGGATTTTGAAGCAGACATTCGAAATCACAGATAAAAAAGAAGGCATGTTATGCTAACGAAAATTATTTAAAAAATTGTCATAAAAAGTAAAGGATTTATTGAAAGTAGATTTTTAAATGAAGAAGAAGTCTCAAGCATTTTCTAAGTTCTGAGGCTGTTATATCACTGAAGTATGATAATTAAGTTACGAATAAACTTATGACCATCTGAGGAAGTTAACCTGCTTTAACACAAAAGGCTCGAAAACTCTGCTAGGAAACGTAAGTACAAGATGGCCTCGGAAATTACTTGGATATTTTAACATACCTAGCTAGCGAAAAAGAAACTAGAAGGAGTTCATGTCTTCAAGTCATGAATAACTGCAAGAGTTCTGAGGAAAACTGACTAAAAATACGTAAGAAATTGTTAGAATAACTTACTCCAACAAACACAGCTAGTCAGATTGTTTTCTTTGGTAATATGGTCATGGATTTCGAGATTCTATAGAAAATATGTAGGTGGAGCAAAAATTTCTATGATTTGATAGGAAATTTTCGCGACTTCAGAGTCCAGCGAATTAAAGTTAGAGGTAGATGGAATTAATCTAACTCACTGAAGCCTATATGATGAAGACTTTTCCTTCTTTTTATCTCCCTTCGAGCAATAGTTCTATGAACCATTTCTTGGTAAAGCCAATGCAGAGAGTAATCAGAGACACTTCATTTTGTGCAGAAGCCACGTTAATCTTCATCACAAATCCTAGTCCTTTAAAACTAAGAAGCCGTTTTATTACTCAGTTGATCTCTGAGAGCTATGTATCTCTGCAGTGAAGCCAAGAAAAAACTGTGGCCAATTACACAACAATCTTCAATAATATGAGAGAACTGGACAAAGAAATAATTTTATGATTTTTGTAAGCAATACAAGTAAATGCCTGAAAATAAACTCTTTCAAGGGACGGTGGGTAGAATTTTGTTTCAAATTCACGACTCAATAGATAGTTTGTCCTGATTGTGTGTCTTCTTCCGAAAATCCCATTATTTTAAACTTATTATTATTTTCTGTCATTTGTGAACTGAACATAAGACAATTTAAACTGTATCCTACAACGTAGTCAAGAAGGCATTGTGTTCTGAAATTCCATCTTTATGAATGTGAGAGCAGCATCATGGAAGCAATCTTCTGTTGAGCCTGACCGTACTTATTCTAGCATAGAGCTGAGTATAATGACATCTTCAAGATGAATTTGAGATATGACGTCAATCGAAGATGATAAATATGATGTGATTTCCGATATCTTAAAAATATTTCATGGCCACTGCAGTGAAGAAGTAGGAAGAGGAAGCATCGAATGGATTGCATTTATTGCGCCAAATTAACACTCTTTTTGGAGCTCATGATAAAACAAACGATATTTCTTCAGTGACTGATTTTTGTAAAACAACTAAGCTTTCATGCTTCAGCCAACATTACGATCCTGTAAATTTTATGAGCTTCTTTATTGCAGACATAATAAAACGACAGAAATTCTTGATAAACTATTGCCAGAATAAGTCAGAAAGTTTCAAGGTCATGTTGAAATAGGGATATAAGTGTTGCACGTGGAAACAAACAGTAATCAAACTATTGCGTTGTTTGAATCTTGAGAGTACTGTCTAGCAAGTTCTGTACATAACTGTCTTTGGAAAAATTCTGACACATAAGTTATAAATCTTTTCAATTAGCATTTCTGTGAACGCATCGTCGGAGTAGACTTTTACTCGTCAGTAAACGATATATGGTATTAGTATTAGACGCCTAAAGATACATATTAGTAGACGATGTTCAAAGTATCCTGCCAAAAATACACGAACTGCTACCCATTACGTCAACCCTATCACACGACATCATAGTAGTCAATGATGCATAGTTGACATCATAGCAGTCAACCATGGCATCATGGTTGCATGATGCGGAAGTCTTATTGAAAAGATCTGTGTCCCCCGATTTTAACAAACCTTCACGCAGTAATAGAGGTGGTAGTTCCATCATATGTAACAAATAAAAGTTGCAACCACAATTTAAACTAAACGAGCAACAGAAAAAATAGAAATACTACATCTTACCAACCTCCTGTAACAAAGAAAAATCATTTAAATTCTACTCGTATGTGTTGACCTGACAAATACAGCAGCCGATGAAGATGAACTCTAGTTTCCTTGAAAATATTGTGTAATCAGTACTCCTCATGAAGCCCTAACCATGGTAGACTTCAATCTACCCTACATAAACTATACTACTTATCAAAGTCGATCAACTGGATTTAAGCTTATCGATCTGATAAGTGCAAATTCCCTACAGCAGCA
Organism: Trinorchestia longiramus; assembly: GCA_006783055.1. NCBI lineage: Eukaryota > Metazoa > Arthropoda > Malacostraca > Amphipoda > Talitridae > Trinorchestia > Trinorchestia longiramus. The sequence continues at coordinate 372,746 of VCRD01000029.1, forward strand.
GGTCCACGAACTGACTAGACCAAACAATATACTTGACCTCGACATAACAACCCTTCAGCTCAGAATAATTGGATTGGAAGTTATGGACAAGATCGGTGATCACCATATGATAGACATTGCACTGCAAGTCCACGACCCTAACGATAGGTTTCAATTCAGAATCTCCCTCAACTACAAACGGGCAAACATCGAACTAATGAACGAGCAGCTCAGCAGTTTTGACTACGAAGTACTAATGAGGAACAAAACCGCCGAGGAGAGCTACATGATACTAAAAATACGAAATCACAACTGCCACAGAGCACCGCATCCTAACAAAACGAATAAGACCTACCAATAACTCTCCTTAGTTCTCACAAGATATTAAACTCCTCATAAATGTCAGACATCAGTAATACGAACCATTGAAAAATTACTGAACAGAACCTTGTCCTTAAGAGCACGTCCGTACCTGTAGGGTTGTCAAACGAACTAAAAGATACAAAATGCGAAATAAAAAAATTGTAGATACACCACATACCAAACCTGACCCGAAGAGCTATTGTAAATATGAAGATGACAGACAACTCAAACGAGATACTATTGGATCACTGATCGACCCTGTTGGGTCAACTAGGACGGACAAACGGAAAAAAAACTAAAATTCTAAATACATACTTTACTTCTGTGTTCACTCGTGAAACGTTAACGGAGATCCCTCAATTTCACACCTAAAGCCCCTAAGAAGTTCTAAGAGACGATATATTCACAGTAAAGGTTGAAAAACAGCTCATCCTTCTATACCCATGAAAACCAATCTGACCCGGTGGCACTGCTCTCCGAATGTTCAAAGAAACATATGAAATATTTAGCGAACCCGCACCACACGTGTTTTTCGATCACTCGAAACTGAGATTGTTCCGGAGGATTGAAAGCAGGCAAATGTCATTAATATTTTCTAAACTTAGAGCTAACATGCACCCGAAAACTATCCTCCAATCATCAGTCTTACATCTGTTATCAGTAGAAACAATAGAAAGATTACTCAAAGCCTGCATAATAAAAATCTACAAGTCTAAAACCTGATTACTGACATCTAGCATGGATTCAGGTGAAAACGTAGTTGTCTTACAAGCCTCTTCAACTTTTTTGGAGAAGTCAACCGCGTATACTACTGTACATAAGCCATAGATCTTGTACATCTTGACTTTCAAAAAGACTTCGACAAAGTTCCTCAAGAAAGGCTAATGGCTAAAGTGGAAGCGCATGGAGTACAAAACCACTACTCTCGGTGGATACAGAAGTGGCTCACTGGTAGCACTCAACGAGTAATGATTCATGACCAAGCTCCTTTTCATCATCCACATCGACAACTTTGGCGTCAGAATCACCAGTAAAATGAACAACTACGTCGACGACACGAAACTTGGTCGAAGAGCGTTTACCGAGAGAGACAGAATCACAATACAATCAGACCTCAATCGTCTACTTTAATGGATCGAAATTTGGCAAATGAACTTCAACATGGACAAATGTTCAGTCATGCACGCTGATGCTAATAACCGGCATTTCCAACATACGATAAATAACACACTTATGAAAGTAGTGCAGCAACAAAGAGATTTTAGTATCATTTTCGATAAAAATTCCAAGCATGACAAACAAATAGATAACAATGTCAGAAATGAGGGCTGGGTCTTTGATTTTATTACGAGAAACTTTGAATTTCAAATCAAAAAACATCTTACTGTTCTATGAAGCTTAAATACAGCTGTGGTCTCCTATCTTACGAAGAGACACGCAAAATGTATCGTACTCAGAAAATTATACTTCTGGGACTCTTTTCTGCTGATTTCATAACTTTTATCACGGCTAACTAGTTTAGGAGTAAAGCCAAACGCAGTATCCACTAACGCCTTAAGCCATCCTACTCTAACTTACGGTTTATAAGCCGACCTTATTTGCTTAAACTGGTCCTCCCGTCAACAGAATCAATGAATCAATTAATTGCCTTCGTTTCAAAGTCGATGCTTTCAGCCACTCCTGAGTCTCGTCAAAGCAAACGCTGTCAACGAAGAGATCCCTCACCGCCCTTCCCTCTTCCTTACTGCAATGTTCATGTCAATACGCATAGCTTCATTCTACTCCCGCACGTTCGACCATACGCCAGCATACCTGCATTGCCTGATACTCTATTTCACTCATTCTAATTAGGCACTCTGATTGTGAGTCCACAACCACACCCTTGAAATTGTGATCCGCTAATTGGAGGCGTCATCCGCTAAATTGAGGGATGCATTCAGACGTATTTACTTGTGACGGTATGCGTGTGGCAGCTCAGAATTTCTATATTTCGCCTCTGATAGCAGGGGCAAAGAGTATCTCTAACTTGCAAAAAGCTGAAGAATGAAGTAGAATGATATGGCACAGAAAAGAAAGAGCCAGTTGCGGGGTGAGCTGGCCTTTTCCAAGGAAAAGAGAGAGAATTAAGAAAAATACAATGTGTATCAGAGGGCATAATTATATGTACACACAATAGCCTAATTGCAACCATAACTGTAGATTCAGCAGTAAGTAACTGTGGTTGCCACTGAAGAGTACCAATCCCCAAGATACACTAACGAAGACAGACACTCTATAAATGGTGTCCAGGAATCCAAAAATATCTCGAGAAGCGGCAGGTCCTCTCCCTACCCTCCGAAAAAAGCACTATAAAACAAGAAGAGGCAAAAAGACAAATCCTCTTCAATACACTCTCCAAACTGAACATTAAGTCAACACTAAAAGTACCCAGGATCTAATCTCTTGGTGGCAGTTCGAAGTTCTGCTAACGCAGCGCTGTTATCTGACTTGACAAAATGGCACTGTCGAGAGGGCCAATGGTCAAAAAGTTGAAATATTTTTCTCATGGACGAGCTTCCCATTCCAGTTGCCTGGCTGATTTGAAGGTAAAATGCCAGTGTATGCTACTGTATAATGTGACTATTATCTGTAGCATTCATAAACATGTAATATACACCTGAATAATCGGTGTAAATTCCTAGGTATTATTATGGCAACAATACACCGAGACAATGCAGACTGATTAAGGCAGTTTCTTGCTGACTCTGCAAAGCACTCGTTTGCGCTTTGCTGCATATGACGTCTGCATAGAGGAAATCCCAGTGGAGTACTGGGAACCTTTGCTTTAAAGCGACCCTTTCCGAACTAGACTGCACATTTAATTAATTTGATGCAAGAATGTCTATATGCACAGTGCAAAGTGTGCCCACTTGATATAATGTTCTGATAGCCATTTCAGAAAACTGCATTAAGCCATGGTACTTTGTACATGTTATTATTCTACGCTGAGTCATCAGCACTCTGGGCTTGCTTGCTTAAAATGGATGGAATTAGATTTCCTGTCTTTGCTGGTTTCAAGGTCTAAGAAGTGATGTATTATTGTTAACCACATTATTAACCGAATCCGATAATCTTGCTCATTTTATCAACTTGCAAGAATTTTTTAAATGCAAGCAGAAATACCTGTTTACTCTGAGCTATTTCCGGTGAGTAAAACGATCACAATTTGTAGAAAGATGTGCAGCAAGGTTCTAACATTTACAGAGTAATCCAAAAAAGATAATCACATTTTATCAATATTGTTAAATCGAATACCAATCTAGAGTAGTAGACATGCTGGTGATAAAATGAGTTTAATTCATGTATGCAGAAACAAATTTCATGCATGCATTTGATGTGCTAGACAACAAAACATAATGATCAATTTCAATTATCTTTTCTATGAATTACCCTGTATAATACAGTAAGGATATCACAAACCATAGAAAAAGCTACTCTATCATAAATAAGGAAACCATAAGAAGATCTACTGTACAACGCAAGAGCTTCATAAATATGCAAACCATAAAAGCTTTGATGAATAGTGGTCTCTTCAAGAACTTGCGATTGTGTTGAACAGACACAGCGCTCTTCAGGATGTGCACTTCCACCTAAGTTTCATTGTAATACAAATCTAAGTCTGGGGAGATAAAATATCGGTAATTTACGATTATATGTGGCCAGTTCTAGTGAAATCGGTGCTCATTAGTTAGTGATGAAAACGTTTTTAGAATGCCATTATTTCATTAGATAACTAAAATACGTCTTTGAAACTAGTCATAACTTAAAAAAATTGATCATGTTTTCTTGTTTAATGGGTAAAATTGATCTTAATTCGTTTGAAAAATTTGAGACTGTTGGAAAAAACCTTTAAACACAATCGAGTATAATTCGTAATTTTTCTTCTTTCTCTGTACAAGTATCATGAGGAAAACCTCTTCAGTTGAGGAATATATAACAGCAAAAAAGCCTTTCAAGCCTATCACTCTCGAGCTCACGAATGAATGAATCTTTAAGAAGTCACGGAAGAGTCAAACTGATTGGCTTAGTTGTTCTGTTTCTCAGTCTTCGCCCACTCGGTGACCAAGAAGACAAACAAACTTACGCGCATAAAAATCTCCTTTTTCATTCAGAGCAGAGACAAAACTCAGAGCAATACCGTAGGGCCAGAAAGTTTAATTGCGCGGGAAACTGTTCTAGAGCCTAGGCACTTCCTAGACTTTGGCTCGCTTACGCAGTCAGTTTTGAGGCATGACGAGCATGCTGAATCTTATTTTCTTTAGCTCTAAAGGGATAAATTCCACATACAGTAACTGTAAAGAAAATACATATTAGATGATCATAATTTGATCCATTTTATACTAAAATTCCGAAATCAATGTGCCTCGAACTGTAATCTTACTCGTCTGTACAGTATGGGTGGGCAACGAGAGCGAAATTAGTTGTGATTATTCTTGGTGTTATCCCAATTTCACTAATACTAGAAGTCTTAACACGTACTTGTTAATTGGGCCCATCGATTAGTTAATGTACTTATTTGCTCTTCTGTTCATAGAAACTAACAGCTCGATAAATCAAAATCTCGCCTCCGTGTTTTGACTGAATAGCTTTTCAATCACTCGTCTACCTCGAATTCTTAAGCAGCTTCAAAATTGCGTTCATGGAAAGTAACACAAGTATAAGAAACAGCTACAACAGGAAACCAAAAGTAATAGTAAACTATCTGTTCAAGAAATGTATATAGAATCCTTTCACGATAATTGTAGGTAGTCGAAACGTAGAGGAATAGTTATTGTACTGGCCGTTGTATTGTAATGCCGAGTACGAAGTTCAAATGAAGCCTGTAGAATGCGACCATCTCTATTTCCAACTAAGGTAAGCACGAAGTCCACCTCCTTAATTATAACTAAGCCTCAAGCATTTCTCTAGCGCTAATCTGCAATTGTAAACTCGCCACTCTCATGCAGATCTGAGCTATTTGACGAGACGTTGGTATTCGGCTATTTGCCCGGACCACGATCTGGGACTGTTTGCAGAGACCTCCTTGTTCCTCGTCGAACATGCCGGTGTTTCTGCTGGCACTGTATGTTCAGCAGCGCCGCCACAACACTACAAACCCAGTAATTGTTTTTCTGGACGTTCCTTTTGTCGCATCGAGTGTTTAGAGGAGGAAGCGGTAGACCTTGAATTGTAGGTCTTGTTCACTTTTGCTAGATCGTCTCGAAGGTGCAGACGAGGAAGGTGTGAAACTTGGTTTGTGTTGCGAACGAACGGAGAGTTTTTACAATACTCGCCCTAACCGAACATGTGGGAATGACAGTTAAAGATGATGGAGCGGACAGGAAATTAAGGCGAGCCATATAATTTCATAACGCCATGAAAACATTTGAAAGTAGTTATTTACTTCGGTAATTGGAGTCTTTCATGCATGCCAGATGCACGGTGAAACAAACGTCGAATACCAATTTAGTATGACTATGTTCACTTCATTTTTGACACTTTGTCAGGTGTGATGAAAAATTTGCAAAGTATACAAAGATTGCCGACTCATTTCCATATTTCACGGTTGTAACATTTAAATTGAAAAACAAATTGCAGTTTTCATTGATGTGATTGCGACCAAAATTCTGCAAACAATACATGACTGAAACGAACTTTACGTCGTAGGCCCATCACAAAGCTCTCCATTAGATTTCATTGAGATTTTTCGCTGAACTTCTGAACTTTGATTCAAACAAGTTATTAATCAAGTTTGTAAGTGTACGTGCATCCAGAGTGTACATTTAATGGACAAAATTTTGTACAATATTATGATAATTGATCAATTAATAAATGAATGAATTAATAGAAAATGAACTTTCCCTCGGTGCATGACCCCTTTGATGTCTAGTCGGGTACGTTCGATATCGAATAAAAGTATTATTTTACATCATTTTCAAACATTGCTTTATAATGTTTAAAATCGAGCTGTAGATACTTGTTATAAATCTTTAGGATATTCATGAAAAGTCCCCACACCAATTCCACTGTTCAAAATTTTCGATTTTGAAAAGCTCTAGACCCCTGACAAATCCTCTACATGATACCGGACCTTAATTTCCATACATTTATGACTTTATTTCCCTGGTATCTTCCCTCTAGTTCACAAGTGCACTCAATTATGATGAAGGTAGTTCGGAGGAAGCAACTCCCAGCTCCCACCACACTTCATCCCGCATAGCACGAACGAAGGCGTCAACATCATTTTATTTCCCAGTGTTGTATGCAACTAGAAGTTTTGGACCGATGCTCTGAGTTGGCACTTGACGCTTGCTGTTACCGTAAAGGTTAATTCCTTAATATTCAGGACTAAAACTATTTCAATTTCAATGAGTTCAACAGGCCCGAGGGAGAGTCATACTTCAGTAGCCGAAAAATAAAACATGGATGCTTTACAAAATGCATATTCCTGTCATAATTTACAATTTTTGAATTTTCAAATTGTAATAAAATAAAAAATTGTTTCTTTTATAAGTCATTCAATTTGCATTGAACCAATTTTAATTGTTAATTTGCTAAAAAAAATATAAAAAATAGAAGCGAGTAAATAAATGAGTGAATAATTTATCCTACATGCATGGAAGCCTACGTACGATAAATAAAATGCCTCAAAATGTTACCAGTCGTTTGTTCACACCTATCAAGTGTCTATTTCTTTGTAAAAATTTACAGCAAAACTAGAAATCGAAACTCAAGTGGATGAGAAGTTAATCCTTGAATTTTATTTTGTAGATATTACTGAAAATAAAATTCTTCTGTAGATATTAAACTCAAACAAATAAAATTACGAATGTGAAAAGTTTTAAGTCGTTTTAAACTAGTTTCTACTCTTCAATAATAAACATGTAGCAACTGTGTAAGGAAAATATATGAGAATGCCTCATTCACACAAAGTTTCATTGTAGTACCAACCAAAACTTTTCCCTATGTGTCTCGCTGAAACTGAGGAAATACTTGCTTACGAAAACAGAAGACTTTCATCTAATTTTAGTTAATTAAACGCAAGTAAGTATACTTGAATTCTCAATCTCACGTCTTAGTTTAACGACCTTTCCCCAAAGTCATACAGCTGAGTTCAAGCGACGTAGCTCAGAGCCTCCGAGAGTTCCATTTCCACGATTTTTGTCACTAAAGTAGCTCGTCTAATAAAAGCAGTTGCTGCCATCCAAAGCACTTCGCTCGATTCCAGACGTTTCATCTCGTCCGTAACTACAGAAATCTGAGACCAGCACATTCAAAGTCAGCTGCTGAGAAGCGTTAATTAAGCCAATCCAAACACGCCGGGCCACTTGCAAGATTCTCTTTACCCCCTACCTCCTCTCTCTACTTACAGAGCTGGAAGCATTCGATTCAGAAGCTTTACGAATTATTTTGGAAAAGCAAGCTCCGCGTTTCCATCCAACTAATTTTAAACGTAATTAAAGACTAGCTTTGACGAAGCTGAAACACTTTTAATAAGAATTTGGAATTATAGCAAAAAATTGATAACCTGTGAAATGGCATACAATGGATTGAAAGTGCAAATTTTGGTTAGCTAAACCAGAATGAAGGAAAAGTTATATTGTATTTTGAGCGCAAAGGCTATAAAATAAACGAATTTTATTTGATGAGTGAAGTAGCAGTTCTAAACTACTAATGAAAACTATCCGAAATTAAAATGCATCATTCTTGTAGAAGATTCCTCTCCGAATGGGTTACCTAATCAAGCATGTATTACGGTTTCACATGCGAGAAATTTTAAATGCAAACTCAAATGCCATGTTATGGAAACCACAACCCTAATGTAAGCAGCACGTGTTGGAAAGTATATGTTCTTTAGTTAATGAATTCCATCAGTGCGAACAATTTTGTAAGAACGATTCATTTAAAGTTAGATAGCTCTAGAGTTCATTTCTTATTGCAAAATTTTCATTCGACCAGTATCATTATATTGTCACGAGAGTTTTATCTTAGTTATGTACTAGTTTTTAGTGATTTTTGATTTCGCCAATATCTTATTAATTACCGAGGATTTTAATCTTACCGCTATCATATATCTCTGGGATTTTAATCTTACCAGTACCATAATATTGCCCAGAGACTTCAATCTTACCAATATCATAACATTACCCTCGATCCAATCTTATCAATTTCATATTATTGCCCAGGAACTTTAATCTTACCAATATGATATTATTGCTCGCGTCCGCGATTTCAATAATCGATTCACAGTGAGGACTTGTAGAGCAAATCAGCGCCGATTCGAGCGTATCAATGCCCAGTGATGCAGTCCGTTGTGATCGAGAGCTTCACCTACGGCCAATTTCGGTAATAATCAGTGAATATTGCTCCGTATATTCAATTTGAAACAAACAACAGCTCTTAATTCCCCCAAAAATAGAGTTAGATTTTGTGGTGAAACTAATCATAAGTGCAATGCAACATTAATTGTTTAGTTTTCTTTTTGTATGTAAATGTGAATAGCCACATTCAAATAAATATTATGATCCGAATATTTTATAACGACTCAATGATGGTGAGTATGTGTCTGTTAACAGCAATTAAATATTCTCTATTATTAAATGTCCATACAAATTTCTTTCACCCGAAGTCGATACTTATTTCTCGTTGTTAATCCTAGTAACTTTAATTATCATCAGATTGTGGAGGACATGCACTGCTATTTCATTACGTTACGATGATTATTATTATTATTGTTATTGTAGCAATTACCATAGAATTACTTTGTTATTCATGTTTTTTCCTTTTACACTAAAAAAACTGTAAAATTCTCACGACCTATGCGCTGTGCTTTCTTCTGTAGAGGCAATGGTATATTTGACAAGTAAGCTTCTTCGCTTCTTTGAGCTTTGACTTTTTGAATGTGAGCGGCAGATCTGAGAGCCGCTACACGATTGAGCTACTTAATCTCCTGCTATGAAATTTGTACGAATACATTTACATCATTAAGCAGGTTAGTTTGACTCTTATTGCACTCTACACAGAAAGGATTTAGGTCTTGGCTCCTATTAAATTTCCCGTGAACAAAATTTGAAGAATTTGGGGGTAAAAATAACAATGTTTTGACAATAAGGGGATGTCAGTGGAGATGCAGCGTTCACATTTGACATTTTTTGACGAGAGGCTGTACTACTTTACTATGAGACACCACAAGTAAGCCTTGATTTTTACGTCTAGGCCTCAAATTTTATAACTGGTTTGCTCTTTTTGGCGTGAATCAGTAGTGAGATTCCTATTTTGGTCTTCATCTGCCAACATGCACTGACTTCATAGCATCTGTGTCTTGAATTTCGTTCCAAATGAAAACTATATATGAGGGTTTTCTACCACATGTCGAAATTCAGTCGCTCCCTCTTATTCACGATGGATATGCATATTTCTAAAATCAAGCGATTATGAATATTTAGTAGTAATATTCTGATTGCCATATTATAATGGTGAGTTTTTACATCTATGTCACGAGCGTTGGATAGTGCATAAAATGTTTTCATTCCAATGAAAACGAACCCAATTTTACGATTTGATGACCGTCAGCAAAAAGACAGACTCTCAAGGATTCTTTCATAATGCATTTTTCACTAAAAACATAACTTACCTTGCATCTTGTGCCAGTATTTGTTTCCGTTGGGGAAGCTGACTGCTACTAATTATATTTGATTTCACTATAAATTGTTTAAGACACAGTTTCCAGGCTCTTAGATACGAATTCTTCATCCTTAGTAAATGTAATCACAACTAATCAATGACTGAAATATGACCAGCATGCCGCGATTTCACAACATTGATTTCCAGGAATCGCATGTAGACTTACGCCCTGCGACTTAATCCTCTGATTTTTCGCTAATTTTGGGCGGTTGTGAAACGCTTGAATTGTTCCTATTAGACCTCAACTCATGTTAGTTTATTGAAGGGCTTCAAGAAGTGAGAGAAGTTCATGATAATCGTCATAGTGACTCTATCATTAGGAGGTGAGACGATGAGAGTCTCCTTTCAAGATGCCGAGCTCCAACCCGATAATTTCACCAAACCTGTCGATAATTACTGCAGAAATTATTGGCCAAAGCTTCGCGAGGTTCTTAATCAATCTAATGAAGAAGAGCGCCAGTAATTACGTCGAAATGTAATAATGTGAAGGTGGTCCAAGAATATTTATTCACTCAAGTCTAAGCTTTCAGCCAAAAACCTCTCGAAGCCGTGAAGACAGCAGCCATTCGGGCATCGTCTAGGAATATTTTAATAAGCGTGTACTAGTCTTTCCTTACAAATTTATGCTGCAATAATGGTAACGTACACTGCAATCAATGTTTATTTACACAGCTACTCTTTTAGTCAAGGCTATATTTTAGTCTACACTGCATATTGAAAGCCTTTTATTATAAGCGCACAAATCCTATACACGAAGGAAATGACCAAGGGTAGCCCCATCACGACGAAATTTTCAGATTACCGTCCAGTTTTAGTAGAAGTTTTCAATTGAGCATCAGAAGTCTTAACTTCCACAGAAAAATATCAAGTATCCAAAGTTTGGTTTTCTGACTAGTGAATTTAATGTTTACTAGACTGATATTAAAAATTTAATTGACTTGTTCTTACCATAAAATTCATGTCATTACATGACGAAGTCAATCTGGTATTTTTCCTTGAAGCACTCCACTGATCTTCTGGAAATGTGGCAACAGCAGACGAATATATTATTATTTTTTGTACATCACATCGGGCGCGGAAGTTCAATCATGGTAGCGAGATAAAATGAGTCCTTTCAACTTCAAGAATAGACGCACGCAGGAGCAGAAGAGTTATTTTCGGGCCTCAAATTTGTTAGACATATGAAATGCAGATGACTTTATCAGACTTACTATGCCCTAAAATGAACAGAAAATATTCCCAGTTCAGCGTACGGTAGGAACTCACACATCGCCTCAAAAGTAACTGTTCCTAATGCTCTACGCTTAATTTTATTCCATATTCTTTATGCCTAATGAAACAATTACTGTCTGTGCTGGCCCGAAGTAATGGTAGAAAATGATTGAAAGAGAAAATACCTTGTTCTCATGCAGGTCGTTTATATTACACGCCTAAATCAATTCGGCAGGGGACTTTTTCTATGGTCAGAAGCACGACCTGTTTCCAGACAAAGGCCGGCAGGTCCCTCATGTTTTACGGAACTGGAACACCGAGAACACTAATTACAATGATCAGCAAAAGCCAAGATTCATCCCAGTTCTTTGAACTTAGCCTTGCAAAGGGGTGGTCTGTGTTCCAAAGACACAGTAGTCTTTCATTGCTAGGTCTTTGGAGTTGTGTTTAGTAGGAAGTCTGACAATTACTATTCGAGAGGGCTAAATATTACGAGAAGACAAGTCCAGTCTTAAAGATGAGCAAATGATAGTGGTCACACCATGGAAATCTAAATTTGGCTCGATTGAAATTAGGTATCTTAAGGCTGATATACTGATCAATCTCTCTCGTATGTATTTCATTTATATACGATGAGTGTTTGAGCAGCGTATAATTTTACGATGCTAGAAAAGTTTGCAATACTCTTTTTATCCTGTTGTCATTTTCACGCATCGTTTTTAATCTCTGTAAACCATGTTTTATTACAGAAAATCAGCATATAATAGCTATTTTTAAAATATCCTCCATCTTCCTCTTTCCGCACGTAGTTTGGTACAACAAATTAAATTATCACGTAGTTTAGGTTAAATACATAGAAATGCTTCGAAAAACAGAAAACATAGCATTCATTTTATATAGCTAGAGTGGGAAATGATATTCTTTCAAGCATATAGATATAGTTTTCTTACCAAAAACAAAATTTATTACCACTTAAACATTGCATCTACGGGTACAGTAAGGAAACCAAAACCAGGATCCGGAGTGGCTACCAGCGTTGTGGCGACGTAAAGACTAGAGGCACCAGGAGACGACTCTCGGGAATTTCGATTTTCGAACCAACTCGCAAAGAAGTTTGTCAAATGTGTATTTTTAATTTTTATTCCCATACTAGCTGATACATGTTGGTAGTAGTCTAAGCAGTTCACTGCGAAATCGTTCGTGTCTGTGGGCTGTGAGATCACAAAATTGATCACAACATTTGGAAAATTCATCCAGTTTTCGCGTGTTTCAAAACCTATATACCATCTTACCATCTTCGAACATATCCAATATCCAGGCTATCTTCATTTCTGGAATCTATTCTACAAATCATCATTTACAGATATAACAGAGGCCAAAATTTCACTCCTGGATTCGTAACCATGTGAAAAATATTTACGTTAAAAAAGTTGTCATGAATTATAGAGAAGAATCCATAAAAAACATCGTTCTTCAGTCAGCATCAAGAACAGTAAACACTTCAAGTTAATACAAAGCAGCCAATGGACTGTCATGCCCACAAAACAACACAAAACAACTAATGAGTCTGCAGTGCAAATTACGAGGCACAGCTCCAAAAGTGTCTTGAGAATTAGGGACCTCACAAAATGGGACGTCACAATAATTTCGAGCATCACTTAAACAAAGAAATTTGCCCCTCTGTAGATGAAAATTCTTTCCACGGCCGAGGCACGTGCATGGTCTTGCCTCAATAATGTTTTAAAGTAGACTAATATGTAAAATTAGTTATATGAAGTGTATTTTAATGAATAATCTTAAGATTTGGTTTTTGCATTCAAATTTTAAGACGCTGGTACATCCACTTTTAACTATAAAGTTTTTAATCTATGATACATTTGTCTTTCATTTTGATATTCCTTCCAATTTATCTCCACTCTCATGCGAGATGCATAATAAAAACGTCTCGTGAGGCAAGAATTTCAAAAATTACTACAAAAATGAAAGACAATATTTACTGCCTTGATTTTCATGAGATTGCTTCTGTAGACGCATAATGTTTAAAGCTTTAAACTCACCAGGTTCATATGTACTCTGTACTCACAGGTATATGTTTGGCTTTTCTTTAGAATTATGAAAATTGATGATATACCTAATATATCATGAAGGTCTTTTCTAAATGGGAAAAATTCATTACAGTAATTGGACACTCTGTTAATAATGTGAAAAAATTAGATAAATGGAACTTGGAAGCAAGGAATTTTTTCTTGGTTACGCAAACCCCAGACCGTTTTAATTTATTTGTCAGGATGGTGGAATCCTACTAACCTAATTGAAATGAGTTTTATTATTCATTCTGTTCTTTCTTGTGCTTCTGTGAAATAGTAGTCGTGAAGGAGAGCTCATATTGCAAGCATCTTTCAAAATTTGACATCTGCATAGTTAAGCTTCTACTTTTGTAGAAATGACGAGGCTGAAACGTAACGTAAAGGCTTCGAAGCCAGGGAACTTTAATGTTAAAAGCTATGCCACTGCACTTTTCTTTAATAATTACGTTCTCGCTTTGATAATAGGTTTTTATTTCAGACTTTCGAAAAGGAAAACATGGTCACAGTAAATCATTACTGATGATAGATAAAGACTTGCATGTGTTCCATGTCCTTTCTCTGCACTTTTGATCCATATATCGTGATCGTTGAATTTTGGGACTTTTCTACGAGCGTTTAGGGCCTGAGAGCAGCTAAACACACCACCCTTGGGAAATTCTGGAATTGGTAGCACTGTGGCGCCTGGCATCATTTATTCTGCCATCATCATTTACTTTGATACTCGTGATCAAATGCGAGTTGCCTTCTGGTGTCTCAAATAATAGGCATTACGCAATGAAGCTTCATTACTTATAGCGGAAATTTTTATCTAATATGCTATTCATTTCCTATTTTTTCAGACAAATACTGTACAAAAACAGCCTTGCTTGTGAGCATGAGAGTTTTACGCAGGTAAGGCATAGTGTCAGTAAAACGATCCTCAACTGCCCAATTACCAAATGAATTAAATTACCCGCATTTACTTCCTTGATTTCACACAGGAAGTGAGAGCATGAATTTTTCCTTTAAGAAAAACATTCGCGTCGCTGGACTTATCAATCGAATAGTACCAATCATTCGATTTGGCGATAGTGTATTTTATACTTGATACCGTATTTTCTGAAGCACAAACTTTGAAAAAGATACAACTTTGTTCAACTTTTAAAAAGAAAGTTCTAGGAAGTGTGGGTCAAGTGCTATTGGTCCATCTAGCCCAGGTTGTTTGAACGCAACTCATGATTCGCATCTCAAATTTGCGTTTCTCGATCCTAGGCTACGAAAGCGTTAAAGCTTGACCGAAGCTGGTCATCGCTATCTCAGCTTCGATCGGACAGTCTCGGATCATTGAACAAGAGTATTCGCCTCAAATGATAATGTTTTAAGACTGAGACTTGCGCAGTGACCAAGCAAACTACTAGAATCCTCAGCTACAAGGCATTGTAGCACGAATATAATATTATAATTTATTCATTCCGGGAATATATCTTTGTAACCATTAATTTCTTTAAGTTTAGCATTATATCATTTTTAGTATTTTGTTTTATGTATTTTGTAGTAATTACTCGAATTGTCGAATATAATAAACATTATCAATCTCATTCTACGACTTATATTTGTTCAATCACTTTTCTTGTGCTGCTAACAGGTAAGTGTTCTAACGACTAGCCACAGAATTTATGCAAATATTTCGAGATTGCTGATGCAATACCGGTGCCTAATTTTATTCGAACGAGCTTTCAGCAATCGAAGTCTGACGGGCGTCTTGTAAAATTTTTGCCCAGGAGAGACTTTATTTTTAGGCTTTTTTCAGTAATAAATGCTTACAGAAAGAGGTATTCCTATTTAGAATTTTATGTAGAGCTTGCCTAACTCACTAAATAACTTAAGAAATGCCTGAGACAAGCAACCAAGGCACTGCATTTATTCTATTTCTTGCTAGATTCCTTTCTCAAAAAACTTTAACCTTTTTCACTGGAAGATGTTGGAATTTACGGACCTGTTAAGTCGTATATATATATATATATATATATATATATATATATATATATATATATATATATATATATCAAAATATATGAGTATTTTAATATATACACTTATTTAAATCGATCAATTATGAAAAGAATTCAATTCGTAGTTCTCACTGACAAGTAAAATCTATTCAAACCCATTCTTGGACTAAGGTCATGGTGCGGTGCATGGGTTGCTTAAGAACTGCGGGTTCTGTTGCTGAGTGTAACGATCAGTTTTTCTCGATTAAGTTTTTCAGGTTACACATTGGATCACAAAACTCGTTTCACATGAAGTAAGAACCATGTTGCTCACGAGTTGCTAAGTTCTATGGCATGAGTAAAATTTATTGTGAAGCGGAAGAAACATTACCCTCGTTCATCTTAGGCAAGTCTACGCTTTGGATTTACAACACAGACTTGACACCATTTGGCGCGTCGCCAAGACCCCCTAAACGCCGACTTCTGTCACCTGTTGTAACTTCAAAACACGGAATAGGTGGAGCTGAGGAATTTTGCACAATAAAAATTATTTTAAAATCTATTACCGATCACTGCGTTTACTTCAAAACAATGATTTGATTAAGCTCCCTCTCGAAAATAATTCCGACGCATTTCTTATGAGCAATGCAATGAATATCGACAGACACTCATGCCGGTACGGATTATGATTTTGAAAGTTATTTGACTGAATGCTGATGTCATTTTTTATCAAAACCATGTAACTTTTTGCAACATAACTTCGTTTTGCACGTTCCATATTCACTTGAATCAGCCCGATCCATTCAGTATAAATGTACTGGAAGGTTCAGACCACTGGAATGGGAATATTTATTCATCAATATGCTTAATTTACTTCAATTTATTCGTGTTTGATGTCTGTGAAGCTCAGAGCTTTTATTTACGCCAACAAAACACGTGTTTTCTATGGATATTGTGATGAATTTTATAAAATTTATTTTTAACTACTGAAATATTGATCGTAAGAGAAAACAAGCTGATATTTGTTCTTGAAAACCATCTGAGTATATCTTACCTCAATTTGTTTTTATCCCCCATTTAGTCAAGTCAACGAATTTTTTATAGAAAAATCCCTACTTGGAACCCACTACGAGTATTCATTTATAATTAAACTATTCTTTAGCTCATAAACATGTATTATTTCATGAATATACATCTTCTAATTTTCCTAGTCATCTAAAAGAAGACAACAATTGAACAAACACGTGCACGAGCATAATCATTATTGGTTGCAATCAATTTAATGTTTTTTCTATCAAGTCAGTTCTACAAGCTAGATAGTCTTTTTTATATCAGGAAGTCACTACAAAAATCCCTACCAAATTCCTTTGCCTTGTCGATGCAGACCTCTTCTTTTAAGTTCCCCGTGCTGGAACTAAACCAACTAATGGAATTGCGGATGGAGCGCCTGTTTGGGTCGAAAAACACGTCTTCGGTCGTGCCCGCGTGACACAAATGATGATTTCAGGCATTTTTGTGGGTACAATCGATGTGCCAGCGAAGACCTAACCATTGATTGATGTCTCGCCTACCCCCGGACAATGATCTGCTCGGATCCTTGGATAGGGTATAGAATCCGTCCGTGTCGTCTTTTTCTATGCCAGAAGGCCGATGTGAGAGGCTGATAAAAAGTTGAAAGAGTTTTCAGAGTCTGACATAGAAAAGAGGAATTACTTCGTATCGTATAGAGAGCAGACTAAAGAGACTGTCTCTGGAGTGAAATTTATAGTAGCAAAGTGTTCATACATCTTTTAGGTAAGCAGCCATACATATAATATTATAAATCAAAGCTATATTATAATTGTGTCATTGGGAAGGACCAAATGAGTTCGAAAATAATTAATTAAAATCTACAATAGCACCTCGAGAAGAATTACATTCAATTAAAAACACTTATACTGTTTACAGTACATATTTGCATGGTTGCTAATTCTGGTTTACGGATGGAAATGTTCTTAAGAGTTTAGATGTCATGTATAATATATTCAAATTTTGTGCTTAGACACCTTCGGGTAACTAACTATGGTAAAGTTTAATAAGAGGAACGAGCTTCCAATTCCTTCCTTTTGCTCACCTTATCACAATTAAAGCGCAAACAAGCTTTGTGCAGGCGTCGGCAGTAGTACTATTTAGTTTTAGGTGAACGACGCTATAACCCATAACCTAATGCTACTTCGTAGTTTTCTCCAGTGTGCTTCGGTATCGTGCAATTTTCCAAAATATAATTCACTATGAATGAATAGTGTTTGGTTAGCCAGCGGTTAGTCATGTAAGTAAACTCACAAAGAAAGAAAAAAGTACAAGCACATTAACTAGAAAATGTATTTTTACGGAAGGAAAAAGCAGAAGATCAAGGGAAGAAGATAAATAACACTTTTAGGTGAACCATAAATATAGTGAAAAAATACATCGTGTACTCATCCCCTCAAAACAACAGCTTCATAAATGAGAGTATCTAAATATTTTTTCCAAATGAAAATATATTTTCGGTGCCTTTTATGTTTACTCTCCTACGCAAAACATTCATGCATGAAGTAGTCAAGCCTTTTAGCGATAATTAAAAGCGTTGACGAGCAAACAACAGTGTATATATGCATACAAAAACTGGACATAAAAGCATGCTTGCATCCCACACGAGTAATTGGACCTCTATTGGCAGCCCATCGTTGTAAACAACTGCGGAATTAATCCTGTTCAGTTAGAGCCTGACAACTCACGTTTAATTAACGGACATCAAAAAGATTTCTTTAATTACATGATCAACGAAAAATAAACATCATACTTTCAACGGGGTCGGTTAAACGGGCACGATCGATTGCTCACTCGAATCCTAATGCTTGAATTCATTGAATTTCAGTGTTAAAATTCTATATAAAGTCACTAAAAAGTGGCAAACTGGTGAATTCTACCTGTAAAAATTGGATCTCAGAAAGTGAAAAAACGTTTTTCAGATATCATTGTTGTCTGAAGTTATTTTTCATTTCAGTCATCGGATAGGTGTAGAAATATTCAATTATATGTATGTGTATCAACGGTGAAAAGTTAATGCATGTTTTGGAAACGAACTATTTGTTGGCATGTAACATTACTGCAGAAATAATGATTGTATATGGTATCCAAAAACTCACTTTACGATTTAAAAATTTATTAGAAAGACGATTGATAAGATGTCTTTATAAGCTTCATCTTATTGGACTCGATGATTACTGAAATGCTTAATCACGTTGCACATATGTTTTTTAGGCACCTTGTTGGTAAAGGCGAAGGCACTGTACTTAGCGAACCTACAGTACTAAGTATGGAAAAGACTCACCATCACGTCGGTCAATTAGGCTCAAAAGAATTTATTGAAAACATGAAAGTGTTGAATAAAGGAGCAAGTGGGCTACCAGGAACATTCCAGGATTGCATGGATGGAGTAAGACAAGCTTTTTCTCTTTCTTCCACAAAGTTCATCCATACTGCTGCCAGACAGAACTACAACATTCAACAGCACACAAAGTCCTACACAAAAAGTTACGATTATATATTTACAAAGCGAAACTGTTAAAGAAAAACTCAAATCAAACTCAGATTATGAACCAAGGCCAAAAAGTTTATAGTTAACATGCTAGAATCAATTTTTGATGATGCAACATTCCTCACAGGAATTTGTGGCTGGTGACCAGTACACCCCAGCGTGACTGGGAAAGTTTAGCGACTTAGTCCAAAAGTGAAGATTTAGTGTGGGATCATGTGCGATCAAATAACTTGTTCATTTTTTCACTACATATAATGAAAAACTTCAATGCTTATTTCTCATTTTGTATCAATTTTCAAAAATATATTTTTCTTTGCTTATGTACTGTCTTTTAAAATTGTAGGGAGACTTACTGAATATTTTCATTTTTGATTTATACAAGAATCATATTATGTCTCAATGAATATACAATAGAGAGGATAACTTCAGCGACCTAGGGTAAAATATCTAAGTGGTACGTTATAAAAAACAATATAAGCTAGGAATCGGTTTCTTAACAATCCTTATTTTCTTTAAATGCGTAAATGTATATATTTTTTCCCGTCGTAAACATTGGTAGCAATTACCAAGCAACAATGACTATCAAAAACAAACTGGGATTCTATATGGTCGTGTTGAAAAACGTAAAATCATTTTATTGTGATTAATTTAATGAAAACTACTCAGTCGATTGACAAACATTGATGAAAAAATTTAAAACCATGTAATTAGAGTCTTATTTTTTATAAAATCATTTACTACTATATTTTATTTTAATAAATTCACTGTGTCCTCAGCTATTGGAGACTGAAATTCCTGTTCTTGAATTATCTCAATGGTAAATATACCAGCAACTTCAATCCGAGTCAATCCTACTCAAAAATATCTTGCTAGAACATTATCGTGTTATCCTGGCTCTAGTGTAATTGTCTTTGATCTGCTCAATTGTATACCCAGCCTTGAAATTAATTTAACGTGTATTGATGTGCAGATTCCGTTACATAGAGCAACCAACGTTGCAAATCAAACGTTATCATATATTTTTGTGTATTCTCACTAACCAATTACAATTACTTTCTGCATATAATTTTTTTCTGGATTTCAGTGCCTAAAGTACAAATGGTAAATGCATTTTAATTTTATTCAAAACTCTTTTCACGAGGGAGAAGCAAGAACTACAGTTAATTGTGCGTGATGCTTACGGTTGAATTCTCGGAATCGAGGCAAACTTAGCTGAACATTTGCTGCTGTCTTTGATATCGGCAAATCAATTTTTCAATTCATGCCTCTCAGTCTATTACATGGTAAAAAAATCAAATTATTATACACAGGTGCTACGTTCATCGTCTCCAATAGAGACCTTATCATTAACGCCAGTGTAATTATACTTTGTTGCTCGATAATAACGTATATTTTTTGCCACTGAATTCAATGTAAACGGGAATATTTCCTGCTGTAGGGCAGCAGGTGAAACTTTCTCTTCGCTAATTACGCTGGAAAACCAATTTTAAACAATCATCCTCAAACAATTCAAGTATTCAGATGCAAATTGAATGTAATGTACGGACTTTTTCTTCTGAGTTCAATGGCTGCAATGCATTAAACTTGAATTTTTTATCTCTGACCGCAATTTTGACTCAGTCTCTCACAAATGTTGAACATTTGTTGTACACGAAAACCCTGAATATTATGTGTTCCTTAGAGAATAATATGTGTGCGTCACAGAATGTTATGTGTGCCTCACAGAATGTTATGTGTGCCTCACAGAATGTTATGTGTGCCTCGCAGAATGTTATGTGTGCCTCACAGAATGTTATGTGTGCTTCGCAGAATGTTATGTGTGCCTCACAGAATGTTATGTGGGCCTTGCAGAATGTTATGTGTGCCTCACAGAATGTTATGTGTGCCTCACAGAATGTTATGTGTGCCTCACAGAATGTTTGTGTTGCAAAGTACATGAATCAAAACAAATTCTTCTAAGAAGCTTATCATATGCAACTCACATCCTTTAAATTTGACGCTTAATTTATGTTCCCAATATTCAGAGCGTTGATGTTTTCAGTACTTCATCCACTGAAGATTAAACTGCGCATTAATACACGTATGCCTAGTTGATACACTCTCGAACAACGTTTATATCAATACAGCATTGTGATTTCAAATTTTTTGTTTCTTTTTATTCAAACACTTGAGCTAAAAAAAGTTCATGTAACCTCTAAATCCTGTAAAGGAACCGACCCTCGTCCATTCCCATCCACATCACAAATTATCGTTCACACGCAGAGTTAAAACAGAGTAGTAAAACAATGAAGAAGTGGCATATGTTTTTGCTTGAATTACACTAATTTTCAAGTTTGAGTGACAGGTATCAATGTTATTCGCTTTCATTGGCTTGACTAAGCGTGATCTAAGACTGTCCTAAGGGTAATTTTTTCGACATGGAGCTTCTAGTTGAATGGGTGTCCCTACCTACTGGAACTTGCGTTTCAGCAAAGTATATATTAAATTAACTTCTAAGGAACCCGGTTTAGTTCTTATTATGATTAGAAAAAATTCTTAACCTGAAACTTCATATTAATAAGAACAGCGAACTGTCAGTGAGCATCATTTTATAAAAATATTATTATTAATATAAATATTAATATTATTATATCTATTATTATTATTACTATATTCTTATTATGTCTACTTAGAGTTGTCCTTCTGTATTTTTGTTTTGAGAATGAACTCAGTGAAATTTTTCAAATTGAGGCATGTTTCCTGAAAATTTACTGCTACTAAATTTTTGAATTTGTTTCAAACATGAGAGGCATTTAATCATTTAAAAGTTTTCCTGTAGTATTCTGATGTATCTCTTACTGTCCTTGTTCAGAAAGCCCAGCAGCATCACTTTTGAAATTGCCCCAAAAAATTGTAGCTGGCAATTACAAATCGAATACCAAATGAATCGAGTAGCTCATACCCAGGATAATTAAGCTATATCTTACTTCATATTCATAGCAATTTTATATGTTCCTTGAGGTCGTTGTTTAGCATGGCCCGTCCTTTAGCAAAGGCACTTCATCAGACGGTCTCGCCGTGTGGAGAAGGTCCGAACGAGTTCAATGAGCCCTGTTTAGAGATTGGCTCATTTGACGCTTCAATGGCGCTCTTTTGTCCGAGCTTATCGGACTCATTGCTGACCCTATCGCGCGGCCGCCGATCATGGAATTAACTGTCAGATTACCTAGCATCTTTCAGCGAGCAACAAAAGCGGTCCATGCTTCCGGGTTAACACATTCTATCAAAAAGAAAATATGGCTCTTTATTCATGATGAAACAGAATATGCAGAGCACATTGTAAGTTTTAACGTTTTGCCATAGGACTAATAATTGCACATGGTAATTTAGCTGTTTCCTCATGATGAAAAGAACGTACATGGACTAGTTTTGAGTTCTGTAGCTTGGTTAAAATAGTAATTAAGAGACATGAGCAAGAAAAACTCCCTTAAAAACGCATTAAAAAAGTTATTGCTTTGTTTGATGAAGCATAATTACATTGAAGTGCACTGCATAAGCTTTGAATTATTTGTTGAATGAGTAATTATTGCATGATAAAGAATTAGACGGCATCACTTCTTCATACGAAAAAGACAGTGTTGGACTTTGACACACACATTGGGATGGGTAGCAGTAGCTTTGTGCCAATATTCTTCTCTGTTCAAGACCGGATCTTTGATTCCAATCCCTGTGTCTACAAGACAAACTTAATAAACGAACTAATATTCCTTGTTATTCCAGAGAGCTTCAAAATTCCTGATAACTACATCTACTATGTTATTTGATTCTACTATGTTATTTGATTCTATAAATATTTGACTTTATGAATATTTGACTATATTAACATATGACATTATGAGTATTTGACTTTACAAATATATAATTTCCTGAACATTTCGATTAATAAACATTTGATTTATATGTCATCTGACTGTCTAAAATGGAGACGTTAACCACTCTAGTGAATGAGGTGGAAACTGCCAACTTTCGTAATGGCGGCAACCCTTGGAAAAGTTTACGTTTGCTGCCAATTAGCAACCGAATTCTATTTCATTGGAGTCGGGTATAAATTGCCAGCCAATTAAGAGCTGCATTGTAGTCAATTATGCCAAAGTAGTAATTATAATATTGTGAAACATTCATATGCACCGTTGCCAAGTCACGAAATTTGGTCATAATTAGTTATGTCTTTACTTCTGCAACAGGTTCACATTAGAGAAAATCTAATTTCGTAATAAAACAATTTTACTATCATTATAGAAGCTATAACAGGACTTCATCTAGCATGTAATGAGATCCTATGATCTCATGTTTTCTCGTAAGCTATCAGGCGTCAGAGTAAGCGATCTCAATATAATTAATACGAAATCTCACTGATCTATCTACTTACCCACCACTCTATGTATTTGATATAGGTATTCAATGTAGGTATTTAATAGAATCACCTTAGGTATTTAATGTAAGTATTTAATGTACACATTTACTATTATCACCGTAGGTACTTAATGCAGACATTTAATATGATCACCGTATTTAATGTAGGTATTAAATATTATCCCTGTGGGCATTGACTGTACGCATTCAATATCATCATTGTAGATGTTAAAGGTAGACTTTTAATATCACCGTAAGTATTTAATGTAGGTATTTGATATTACCACTTTAGATATTTAATGTGTTTAATATTATCACCGTTGGTATTTAATGTAGACATTTAATATTATAACTGAAGGCATTTAATGTGAGTATTTAATATCATCAAAGGATATTTAATGATAGTCTTTTATTCCTTAGGGACAAAGATTTACAATTTAACCGTAATTCATTCTCTTAGCTTGTTTTAAAGATAAATTTTTGAATACAAACAATTATAAGAAATCTGTTATGATATTTATGATTGTAAATACTTCGAAGCTAAAAATGAAGGCGAACTATGCCTTTTCTCCCAACCTAGAATGAATTCTTAAACATTTTATTTTCAATTAAACTAATTTGGGACACTTGCCTTCAATAAATTTCTAACTTTGGTGATGAACACTGCATCGTGGCTACTGATTCATCATATAGTAGAGAGCAAAATATTAGATGTATTTCATGTATCTATAGTAATTTTTGCAGGAATTCATAACATATATGAAAAATATTTTTTTCTAAAATGTGTGCGTAACCGTAGTTGGTAGAAAGTGTATTACCTGATTGAAATTGATCTGCAGGCACTAAAATTAATTATGAAGTATCATATATAAATTCATACACATCTTTCTATAGCTCTAAGAAACTTACATCTTCATTCATGACATTAGATGACACTTTTTCATCTCAGTGTCGTAGAAATTCTTTCGCTGAGAGGCAGTCTCAACTGTGACAAGAAGCAGCCAAAAATGAAGGTTGTGGCTGCAAACAAACAAGTAAATACATAGATTAAAAAATTATTTTACGGCGTAGTTTTTACAAAATTTGACCACCAAGCAGATCAAAGCTAGAAGGGTAACCGATGGAACTTTGTCAGAAAAGTGTAATGATTTTTTTTCTAAAAATTGTGGGAGCATTAAGATACGGCAAGCAAGGACGCAGCCCACCAAATAAAAATCATTACTGTTTTTTCCAGACGGGACCTGCAACCAACTTTACTTCGCTAGACGTTCTTCATTATCAGTTATTGATTGGTATTAAATTAAAGAAAACAGCCTATTTTACTTAGAACTTTATCACAGACCTGTTCGGACATATATGCAGTCCGACACCGATCTATGCTGACACCTGAGCTCCACAGCACCGGTATTTGGCAAAGAAGAGGTTGCAAAAAACTCACTCAGTTCAGATATACTTTTTATAAGCCCGTACTATCTTTCTTCCACGCCCTAGCTACTACTGGCGCCAAGAACGCGCTGGATTGCCCGTACGTGACTTAGATAATAAAGAAAGAGTCTATGCACGAAAGTTCTGGAAACACTGCAAAAATGAGACCACGGTGATTTTGCTTGGCCCCTCAAGCCTCCGGACCAGCAAATTGCTCCTCGACGCCTGTCGTGCTCACGTTAATAGCTAAAGTTCAACTCTTGTTGCAATAGATTCGATCATTTCCTGACGTTTTTCATTAAATAAATATCCATTAAGGGAGCTCTTCTCATCTGTAGAGCTAATTTTTTTTAGAATTTTCTTGAGGGAAACTTGGCAGGGCATGTATGAAGGAAACTACTTTTCATGGCCAAAGCAGGATTTCTAAGTTTTTTTACCTGAATAATACTACACCCTTTCAGTTTCACTGTTCCTGACGTTCATATCCACATGAGCCCCACAGCCCAGGGTGATTCAGATACCTAAATGCATTTTTTGAAATACTCAGCGGGAGGAAACACCCCTCTGAAAAATTCGGTTGGATTCCTAACCTATACCTTTTCGGTAGTTTGAAACTGGGTATCCATTGTGTCATACGATTTAAAAAAAAATCACCAGTACATGAGGATTCAGCTTGTTAGTATATATTCTTAGCGCAAAATGTCCTGAATGCGACTGCTTTTGCTTCTCTCGTATCTTCCTGTACAAAGATTCTGTGCGACACGATGGCGGACTGGATGGAGGTACAAGACACTCGGCCGTAGAGAATCATACGTGTTTCAAAGTTTCCAAATTTTAATCTCACGCTAAGTTAACCCCGATTCTATCTGCTCTGCGTTGGTCCTTTAACTCATATTCTGAAAGAATTTGCCCCGGAAATTCAAATTGCTAAGTCGAGATTGTTTACATCTCTATGCATGAGAATTGATGGTAACCCAATTTAAAGACATCGGAAAAGTGAAATCGAAGGGACGTGATTACTGTAGCGGTATTTTGTGAATGTTGCGAGAAATTTCAGAATTCATCAAAGAAAAATCATTCGATCGTATGTTCAATATGGAGAGTTTGTTCATACCAAAAAAACAGTGAAATTATCTCAAAAACAGCAGCAATTATCATTTCGTTTTAAGGTTGGACACAATTTTTAGCCTCGGTTAAAAATCCTCATAATCATTACAAAATATTTGCTTTCATTTTCAGCTCCTTAAAAGAACAACTGTTAAACATATCAAAATTTCCCGTATACGTTGTTTCTTAATCACTATAAACCTCTTATTATTTATTATTCAAAATAATCAAGTTTTAAAAGATCTCTTCAATGATATATCTACTGAATTCCTACATGATCTGCTCTGGAACTATAATTCATGAATATCATATCCTAATTCATATTCAAAATACATGAGCATGCAATTTCCCACTGTGTTATCCGCTGAATTTCCAACATTCCGTCCTGGAGCTGTGATCCCCTGAAATCCTAATTCATATTCAAAATCATCTTGGCTGTGCGAGTGCAGAGAAAAATCTCTTAGAAGCTCTCTGTTAATCAACAGGATGAATAGTAATGGTGACTGCAGCTGCAGGCTCCCACACCGTTTGTAAATAGAATCCATACGCTCTCAAATTGAATAACTCGTCCAACTTTATGCAGTTAATACGACCCTTAAATGAAATATTACATCACACGACTGTTACTTCAGGAGTTGAAAATTTCACAAATCCGCCTTGTGTTCATTTTCTTACGATAAATGAGATTATTAAAATTATTCTGCAAAAAGAAAGATACGAAAAGTTTCTAGAAAAACTCATTTCCGAAAATATGTACACTTTTACAGAGGAAATTGTTGCATTATGATTATGAAATGATTTAAGTTATCTATAGAGGGTTTTTCAGTATTATATATATATATGTATATATATATATATATATATACATATATATATATATACCAGCAAGACTTATAGTCAATATACGTAGATGTAAATTTTTGTCATAACGGTTTTGTTTATCATTTAAAACACTGCTTACCACTAGCCAGTCTATGGAGAATTGAATTATTACTCTACACGGTTAACAAACTTTCCTGCTTAAAAGATTCAAAAGTATTAATAAAATATTGGAAACATTTTTGGACTACTTTTTCCTCGATCATGAGTTGTTTTATTCTTTCTCGAAGTTTATTGTCACAGCGTCGTCAAAATTATTGCAACAGTCATTTATTTCTCGAAGTGTGTATCACTGAATTTTATAACTGAATTAAATAGACAACATATATTGCAGAGAAAATAGCGATGAAGTACCGGTACTCACTATTAGCATTCTCATATTATTTCTGTTGACGTCAAAATTCCAATTTATCTAGATACATTTAGTTTCCAAATTTCGCACCAGAAAGTTGATAAACTGCTAGAAAAGCTTTTATTCCGATTCAGGGAACGCCCAGATATTGTGCAACGTTTTCACGTCGAAAATGTACGCTACGTTTCGTTCAATCGCACGGACGCTGAATGGTAGGACGCAAATCCAAAACTTTGATTCATCCTGTGCGTAATATTAACTAATATGAAGCGTTTGGCTCTGTATTCGATGGAAGTTTCTCTGCATGCCTGATTTCTTACAAATTAGGAAGGAAAGTATTTTAGTAAAACGTAAATGTTTAGTAATTTGTGAGAAAGAAATGAGAGCAAATTGAGATATGCTTCACTAACCATACATACATTATGGTAATATATACTTAAATTCAAAGTACATATAATATTCGAGGATTTTAAGTAAGGTCAGATGTCTATCTATCTTATTTGTAATCAGTTCAGCAAACATGAATTTTTTTAAATAATTAAAAAAAAGAAAGTAGGATCCAGAGGATTCATATTTCGATAATTTCACCTCTTTATTCAAGAACTAACTTCCCTCCTAATTTCGAAAACAAATTACACGGTTTTGTTTTCATGCAGCCTGTAGAAATGCTATTCAAACTCGTAACACGCTATTACACGAGTTCTTGAGAGTGCCCTGGACGCCTCCAAGACTTCTCAAGTTGCGTCTCCAGTCCAAGTTGGTGGATTAGAGGGTGATCCATAGCCGCTCAAGAACGGACCAAGATACAAACTTCTTTCTCAGAGCTCTGACTTCCACGAAAGCAAATAACTTCCCAAGACGGTCATCACTTTTTCTGTGCGAGCATGAGAAAATTGAACCTGGCGGTTCAGAATGTTTCACGAAGACAGAATTACTCAAAAAATTCCCATACCACGACTCAGTTTTACCTGAATGTCATATCCAGCCTCCACCGTAGTTAACGCTTGTTTCATGGATTCATTTCATAGTATGCTAGTAGAGAGTATCTACCGAAAAATAACTTCCATGAATAAGAAACTTGTTCTCTGGGCATATAAATTTCAAGGTGCATGTACATATATGTAGTATACTAAGGACAGCATGGCCTGTCTTGTGGTTTAACAACTCATTTCGTCAAAACTTGAAGGAAATTTATCGGTCAAGATAGCGACTTGATTCAAAAGAAAAATACCCGATAGTCTGAATGAATAAATTCTTCTTCAAGTATAAGAATTTAGTGATAGACAGTTGTCTTTAGTTTTTAATGTCATCCACGTGAGAAAAATTCAGTCCCTACTTTTGAGAAATTAAAAAAAAAATAACAAACCCCTTGAAAGACCGACGACCGGTTAAATTAATTTAGCTAACTATTTCACAATAAGTTTGTATCTTAAAGCAATGATATTTTGAACTCGTCTAGTTTGAGAAATTATTTTTCGAAGAAATTCATTTCGTATAAACTGCATTGTCTCCTTTAGGGAATCATCTCTTCAGTGATCCTCCTGAGAGAAAGAATTGGTGCCCAGATTTGACAGCTTTAGTTCCTGGAAATTTAATGTGTCTTCTTGGTGCTGGTTCCTTCAAAGATTAACTTAGATTTGCAGTGAGAAGAAGAAGAAAAGCGTGCGACGAAACATTGTAGTCGAACTCGCTAGTTCTGTAAGTGATGGCCTTCAAAATTTAGTCAATCAATTTCGACTGTGATGTTCGTGTCTGGGGAGTTTGCCATCTGTTATACGAGCTTGATCAAATCACCTTCGAGAAAGCAATTTTTGGAGTACATTTCTCTTTCTTATCGATACAGCGAGCAAAAATTATGGATGTTTTAGATTGATGCATGTTCTAATATATGTGAGGTTTCACTGTCACTGGTGTGCTGCTAATGGACTTGCTAATTTCATTTTTACCATAAAAATATGCATTATTTCAAGAACATCTTTCAAGCGTCTACATCACGAATTTTTTCCATTTGTGACCAGTTTGAATCCCTGGTTTTAAAATACCTTGAAACTTTGTTCTGTATAAAAACGATGGTGGAACAGTAACTAGGCATGCGGATTGCAGGGGCTGTGTGAACTTACGAAAACTTTCCGACGTCGGACATGTAGCAATTAAATCAATTTTAACTGCAAGGATAAACGCTGAATGAAATTTGTACATTTTAGTTGCACGATACAAACCATGACTAGCCTGTAGAAAACTGCAGCTGCAGTGCAGATAAACCGCATGGCGTGGCCTAAAAAGAAACTGATGTGACGCAAAGCATGGTCATAAGAACGCGTGAATGTTCCGTAGTTAAGGGTTACCATCTGAAGGGAACAATCGGTAAAGAATGGAAATTGCAAGTTTTAAAATCAGCTTTCGTCTCCTGTACAAAAGTGTTTGTGTTTTTTCTTGCGATTAAAACTTTCTGAATTATGTTCGTTTTTCTCAGGTCCCGTAACTCTGCAACACTCTATACAATGCACGTAATAATAATCTAAGTGCAAGCCTACAGATTTTAAATGGAAATAAATTATTGATGGGTTCTTATACGTTTATGAATGTATAGTGTAGCTGATAATTCCGGTAACAAAGTAACTGCAGGGGTAGTTGTTATACTGATAAGTACTGTAAAAATGATCACAACAACTGTTTCTTGATATATGGGAGACAGTGAGGTGTCGTAAAACACATTTTAGAAAAATACGTAATAATTGAATTACTGAACGATCAGGAAAAGAATTTTTGACGCTGTTTACAAGTAATTCCCGCTAGTGATATTACTGAGTTTGAATCGTGGCTCTTGCAAGTTATCAGTAATTTAAATGAATTATCTTATATTGGACAATAATATATGAAAATTTACACGACTCATTTATTGTCTGGAATGCGTTGATGTAGTAAAAAATGCAGAGACAAGGTTCCATTTTTATTTATTTATTATATATATACGTATATATATATATATATATATATATATATATATATATATATATATATATATATATATATATATATATATATATATATATATATATATATATATATATATATATATATATATGTATAATAATATAAAGGTATTGATAATTAGAATCATGCATAATTAAGTTAAGGAGCAGGAAGAACATAAAGTTTGCTAGTACCAACAAATTGCAGTATGTGATGAGAAAAAGAAAGCGTCTTTTAGTTTGACCATTCTTTTACAATGTTCTCTCTGACAGACCAGTTTACGTGAGGAAGACACAGAGCCAAGTCTTCGACCAAGACTAAAGAATATCATGCAAATGCTGAAATAAAATAGGTTTGCAGTAAAATTGTTTTTATCATATTCTTACCTTGGTTTTATCATAATTCATGATGATAGAGCTCCTGCCAATATCATATACATCTTTTGAACAGCAGTCTTTCTTGTGCTTTACCTACCGGTTTATGAAGAAAGATATGTTCCCCCTAATGACGATGATAACCGAGTTCAGTCACTAGAGTAGTTTTCCGAACATGAAACTAAGTTTCAAATTTTCCCTGCTTTGTACAATCACAGAACCTCTAAGCAAGTATCAATACCTAATTTCGCTTCAAGAAAAGAAATTCAGACCCGATATCTAACCTGAATAAATTTTAGAAATTTGAACAAAATTTACTGGAGGAAAGGTATCGGATTCCACTTTTATCAATCTAGGACTTATGTTCCAGTATTGCAAAGGAGAATCAGGCCGTCTTGTATACAGACTGGTGCAATGCCCATTGATATACGGTTAATAATACCATGATAGATAATTAAGGAAGTTTCACTAGAACTAGGAGAAAACGTTTTTCTAGTCTCAAGATCACCTTAGATATATTAGTACCGATAAATATTAGGATCAATAAAATTTTCTAACTAATTGATGTGTTAAATATGGGTCTGCAAACTGATGAAGTGGTTTTATACTGTCGAAGTCTTGCTGCTTCTCTTTTACGGTTGGACACGTTTCTACCCATGTTGGCCTTATTTGCCGGAATTTTATTCTGAAATATCCTCTATTATCTCTTTGAAGCTTTACAAGAAAATCACAATTCCGAAAACAATAACAATTTCCAAAATCTTTGGCCTAATAGTAAGTGGTAGCCAGGTTACTGGTCAAACTAATTTAAAACATTCCTTTTCACCTTATCAATTAAAAATATCAAAACATCATGATGAATTTCAACAGAAAAAGGGCCAAAGAAAATTTCCATTTGTAAAAATAAACCGATTGTGTATTCTGGATACCATAATGCAAGTGAAAGGGAATTGAATTGCCGCTGAAAAATAATGCAATAGAATGATTTCTTGTTTTCTTAAGTTTTATCCTTGTTGCTATCAAACCTATCGATTAGAGGAGTGTGACATACGGACAGACGGACGGACGTATGCAGCTCTTATTATAGTATGTATATACACACATATATATATATATATATATATATATATATATATATATATATATATATATATATATATATATATATATATATATATATATATATATATAAATTTCAAATTAGTTGAATCCAGATAGTGGAATTTCTGCGGTAACTGTCTAGTTTATTCATCTAGAATGAAAACGTGTGCAAAGTTATTATTGGAACTAGACAGTTCCCGTGGAAGTTCCACAGTTTAGAGTTTATTAATTTGAAATTATTATAAAGACGAATGCATTAAAGATTTACGACGAATTATTGTGTTTTAAATGAATACTTTTCATTAATATAGGCACAACTATCATTCTGCATCTTTTCTGCCGATAACATGGCCCAGATAGTAATCGTTGAAATTCCTTGATTTAAAGTGACAAAATTAAAGATCTATGAAATAAATCATTTTTTAAGTTTTACCCTTGGTACCATCAGAATCTGAATATTTTTCATGAATATATACAGAACTTCCATTCTGTATCTTTTCTACTGATAACATGACCGTGTCTGAGAAGAAAGCTAATAACGGAAAAATGAAGTATTTTATAGTGATCCGGTGCGTTTGGTATCCACAATACAATGCTTGTAATACATGCAGGCCTGTTCTGATTTCAGTTCAATCATTTTTCTTCAGGAATAGATATGATGTAATAGGACGGACACACACAGATACAGAGAGAGAGAGAGAGATATGGAGATACATTGTTTATTATATACTAGACAGTTCCCGTGGAAGTTCCATGGCTTAGAATTTACTGATTTCAAATTATTATGAAGATGAATGCATTAAAGATTTGTGACAAATTATTGTGCTTTAAACGAATATTTTTCATTAATATATATAGAACTTCCATTGTGCATCTTATCTACAAATAGCATGGCCAAAATAGTACTCGTTTAAATTATTTGTTTTCAGAGTGATAAAATTAAGGATCTATCAAATAAAATACATTTTTCACTTCTCCCGTAGTATTATCAGAATCTGAATATTTTTCATGAATGTATATAGAACTTTCATTTTCTATTTATCTACGGATAACATGGCTGTGTTAGAGAAGAAAGCTAATAACGGAAAAAATGGCTTGTTTTATATGGATTAGGCGCCTTTGGTATCCACAATACAATGCTTGTAATATCATACATGCATATCCGTTCTGATTTCAGTTCGATCATTTTTCTTCAGTAATAGATAGGAAGTAATGGGACGGACACACACAGATACAGAGAGATGGAGATACATAGTCGATTGTACATGTAAATATGTAGATGCTACTTATAAACCGTTGTCCATAAGCATGGTATCTCTGAGGATGCTGGACTGTCGGTAGCACTGCTACGGTCGCAGCACTGATGTGCTGAAAGGTACCGACAATCCCGCAAAGCTCCCTTATTTATCCAGTATGGTCTAATCCAATTACCAAAAGTTAGTAATTGTCAAGCTTGTCACTTTATCGTCTGATGTGCTCGCCATACTTAATGGAACTATGACCATATTTGGTAGGACATGTTCTTGAAAGTAGCCAGAGGTAGACTACCCCCAATTACTACTCTAATACTTGAAGGAATAAAATCACTTCATTGTGGTGAACACAACTACTCGCCGAAACTATCATTTTCAATGTTGTGCTCATTTTATTAAGGAACTGTGAAGCTAATAAAGACACAAAGAATGAATCCGCTGCCACTCGTAGTTCATCGACACCTTCGTTTATTCTGGAAGCAGTTTGACTTTTCCAGAGAAACTGGAAGCAAATTTGAGAAGAGTTTGCGAGAAGAGAGCGCGTCGAGAAACGTAGAACTGCGCTTTATTGCCTCACCAGTCTCCTATGATGGATGGAGAGCTGCCTCACAGCAGCTTGGCCCTCGGGGTTCGAACGCATAACACAAAAGGAAAATAAAACCCTAAAACAACTCTAAGCGACCCAAATAGCATACAATAAATATAAGCCTCTAACGATCTTTTACCGATCTGCCTCAGAGAGCTTTCCATCGCAGGCAGATTTGTGCAAATTGTTCTGCAGTTGCGAGGAGTGATTTGTTAGCTCGGGATTTCATAACGCATGCCTCCTTCCAGGGCTGTCATTAAAGAGGAGAGAATTAGATGTACGGCTCTTAATTGCAAATACATCTCTTGTTTTTATTACAGCTCCGTACTGGAGAACAATGTATAGACTATCCCGTTGTTAATATGACTAGGAGATTTCGTTTGAATGCTTGAGGTTTTATGGGAAAAGCTCCTTGCTAACTGATGCCTTAACACGTTAAGTGCGAAGTGACCCACCGGTGGGTCACTCAGGTTAGGTTCTGTAATTTTTTCAAAGCTTTCTAGTGACTGTACGTACAAAGTAAAGATTTGCAACGGCTAGGCAACCGCATTTAACGTGTTAATAAATCGCTTCTTCATGAATGAAGAGCATCGTTTTTTTAACTCACAGCCAAAGGTGACCACCAGAGGCTGACCAGAGACTTTGGTCTCGCAGAAAAGGTTGGGTTTGCGCGCGTTTTCTTACGTCACGTATTGGCTCTGCGTTCATTTTTATTGCACGGCCTGCGGTCGGCCAGAGATGTCACGTCTCGGTCACGGTCAACTTCGTCTTTCCACTCTGGTCCTCACAGCTCCATTTCTCGACTCATGTTGGTATCCTCGTCATCGGTTTCTGTCTTGGCTCATGAAGGTATGCAATTCATGATTTTCTTCTGTATAGTAATGGTATCCTCTTCATTGCTTTCTGTCTTAGCTCATGAAGGTATGCAATTCATGATTTTCTTATCTGGTAATGGTATCCTCTTCATTGCTTTCTGTCTTAGCTCATGAAGGTACGCAATTCATTATTTTTTCTCTCGTGATAGTATTCTTTTCAATGCTTTCTTTCTTAGCTCATGAGGGTATGCAATTCATGTTTTTTTTTGCCTCAGATGGTATCCCTCTTCAATGCTTTCGCTTTTGTCTGATGAAGATATTACTTTTTTGCTTGTTCTCTCATATCATGAAGCTCACCTCGTTTTTACTTTCTCTATGACCACGTGTAGTTTCATCTCACTTTACGCCAAAACAGTGCATTTTAAATTTGAAGAATATACCAAATAATTTTTACGATGAGAAACAAGAACTCACAACAGACAACGTGAGGGATGCGAGTACGATTCTCACCGCATCTATTAATATTTTAACATTTGCTGATGAGCATTTACCTTCGCTGCATCTCACAGCAGCTCGCAGTCTCGTGGTCAGAAGCTGGAAAGCTTTTCGGTGAGATGTTAATGGGCTTCATTTTTCTTTCCGTCTACAAGACCAAGGTTGCAAGGGTCACTGTCCCCATTCCCACAAAAAATGCACCTTTAAACTGAATCGAAGGCTTAATATATATTTTTTCTGAATGCAGTTACCGACCTGAATGTAGCTTGCGTATTCATTTTATGTAAATACTTACATTTTGAGGAAATTTTGAGATTGATGACAAGCACTCAACAAATTTTTCGCTCCATGAGTAAACTACGAACAAAAATCTTTTTCTAGAAAGCTTTCACTTGAAATACAATAACAGAATTTGGCTTGTTGATAATACAAAATACTTATTTTTTTGTACAATTTGTGAGAGTCCGT
This sequence comes from Trinorchestia longiramus, assembly GCA_006783055.1. Classification (NCBI taxonomy): domain Eukaryota; kingdom Metazoa; phylum Arthropoda; class Malacostraca; order Amphipoda; family Talitridae; genus Trinorchestia; species Trinorchestia longiramus. The sequence goes on from VCRD01000029.1 coordinate 407,838, forward strand.
AAAGAATATCCAATTATTTCGAACGCGTCTTTTCTTCAAGAAGTTTTTGTTTCAGAAAACTCTGGATTCACTCGGACTCGGCGCGAGCCAACATGTCGGACTCGCGTTTGTTGACGTGTGAGCAAAAACCCTGGAACGAATTCATAGGAAAAACTTTTTGAACTGGAGTTCTCTTAAGCGAATTTTGTGAATGGCACTAAGCAACTTGCGAGCTCACTTTGTTGATAAAATTCAGGGAGTGAACGTTCTACAGGAAAAGTTGATGGGACGAAATGAATTTAATGTGAATAGTTATGCCACAAAAAAAGAGCTTCTGATAAAAGAAACTTAGATGTTTCAACATTTATTTGTACTGTTTTGAGAACGCATGTCATGATATTTAATAACAATAATATCACAGTAAAACCTTTGAAAGAACCTATCAGACCAAGGATATGAAATCTTAATGCAATAAAAAACAATTAACCTAATAATAAGACAACTTCCGACTACGAGACGGACGGATTATAAGAAAATTTTGGAAGCCAAACCTTCATAAAAGCAGAAGAGTTTAACATTTGGGAGCAAAGCTACAGTAAAGAAAAATTACATCTGATATTTTCACAGCACATAGTACGCGGTAATGCTCAATTTTAAAAGCATGTATGCATTTTGAATAAAAAGATTCATAAAACAAAATCACAAGACAGTTAACTAATAAAAGTTATTATTTAGATATTAATAAACACCTATGCTAAAATTTATTGCTGGAGGTATATTGTTTGGAAAACAGGTTGTAGGAAGGCACTACAATAGTTCACGCATGACAGTTTCTGTATGTGACATGGAATTGCTGCTCACTCGTGTTTCCTTGCAGTTCAGATGAAAGTAAATTGAAAACGTTCATTAACGTGAATATTGTGAGTTATTTTTTTATTTCTACACTCACTGGTGTTAAATTGAGTACTATATTACGAGTATTGTAAGAATGAGTTCACAGATGAGTAAAATATCGATCAAACACATTACTTTGTGAACGTTTACAATAACGAATAAATGTAATAAAAAATCGTGGTATACGTTTTTAAAAATATCCATGATATGAAAAGCTTTCTAAATAATATTGATTCCTTTCTTGAAATAATTTAAATGATTGTATTCAAAATTCTTTTCACTTTATTTGTGTGTGCCTTAGGTGCACCTCCCCATTATACGATACAATTTATTAAGTGGGCGTGGGTAAGAGAATAATACAAAGTCTTCCGATAATCTTTTGTTAAGAATCTAAAGACCGAAAAAATAAGTCCACAACATTTATTAAGTTTAGAAAAAATTACAGTTACTTGGTCCCTAAATGTCAGTTTATCATCTAAAATGACCACAAGATACCTAAAGGTTTTACCCACGCAAGAATTTTGTTACTGAAAGTAATATTAGGTAAAAATAGAGGTTACGCCTGGATGAAAATAAAATTAATTTAATATTTTTCAAGGTGGGCTGTTACCTTGTTTGTAATGATCCATCGACTTAGGTTAGTAGTTAAGTTGTAGATTTTATTGGTGGCACCTGTAAATGAAAACGAGTTTATATAAAAAACTGAAACTGCTATGAAAAGAATGACTTCAGCCGTACTTATAGAAGCTATATCATTGATAAAAATGCTGAAAAGCAGCGGGCCTAACACTGAACCCTGGTGAACTCCAACTTTCACTGGTAAAACTTTTAATTGGGCTGAATTGTAAATCACATACTGGCATCTGTCTGATAGATAACGGTTAATCAGCTGATTTATGCATTGTCTAATCTCATAAAAATTCAATTTTACCAGCAACGTATTTTTGCTCACCATATCAAACGCTCTCTTTCAATCAAAAACAAGAATATAATGTAAGTTTTTTGGTGCGAGGCAAGTAATACTCTGCCAACTAGATGAAATATCACTGAAATAGTGTTTCATTTTTTGCGAAATTCAGATTTAGATGGTGATAGGACAGAATGCTTTCGAAGAAAAACAGATAACCTTTCATGAAGAATTTTTCCAACAATTTGTTAAAAATGGATCGAGTATAAATTGGTTTATAATTGGATGCACCGGATGAATCGCACGATTTAAAAATAGACGCAACTCTTGTACATTTTAACACCGGAAGGTAAACTTTATTTGCTATGCATTTCATAAAAAAATTTGGTGGGACACACAACAACGGTTCACCAGCAGCCAATATATGTGCTGGCTGAATTTCATCTCTACAAAATTCCTAACTTAGATTATATTCTTCATATTATTAAGTTATAATACAGTAGAATATTAAATCAAAATAAAAAGCTGCTTACAATAGTACACAAAAGTTTTTTGTTGATTGAACATGTTATATTTGGATGATAATTTTATTCTGTTTCCCAAATTTCACTGACTAATTTCTCATTATGCGTTATACATTACCACTAATTGCATCGATTTTGAATTCATTTTATATCAAACAGATGGAATGATGAAACTTTGGTTCAAGATGGTGCTATTTTCTCACAACGTGAAAAGAGGAAAGTTTATACAATCCTGCTTCATGAATGGTTGTACAGCAGCCGGAATATTCAAAATACTTTACAAATTCATTGGATTACATCTATATGCACTTAAATTCGAATGCTGAAACCATTCGTTTTAAAACAAAGACTAAATGCGCGTTAAAAAATACAGTTATCAGTATTCCATGATCTTAGGCTTCTCCAATTCAAGATGTTAATTTTAGAAAAGACTACGCTGACGCGAAATGTTCGAAGAGAGCATTCGAACATTTTTACTGTGATTTTGCTGATCATGGTCGAACCTAAAATCCTGGGTCTTTCAAAAAATGGTGATCTCGGAAGTAAAAGTGTAAACTCGCCTGCTTTAGTCCAGAAAAAAATGATGTACTAGTTGAAGGAGCTGCGAGTCTGCATAACTGTAGTGTGTCGCCATGGCCGTACATACGAGTATATTATCGAATCATTTCACAAGGACATACTTGTAATACGAGTAGGCTATATATAGCATTGTAATTTTGAATAAATTTGAACACAAGCGTCATCTCGTTATGATTCATTAAATGTTTCTGAAGTTTTGAACGCTATAGTTTATAAGTCTCTTACTTAAGCAACAGATAAAATTTCATCAGTCGTACGAGTTACGTACGGACATTTTTACAGGCTTGCACATAAATGATTTAATTGAGAAGTTTCTTCATAGAACTCGTGAATAATTAAAATCCAGACATGATATCTGGGACACACAGCTCTGAAAGACACAATGACGAGCCCTGTTTTCCACTTCCACGGTTGTTGTGCAGGACTTAATATGACGCTTTTGCTTCGGGTTGAAGTTGTTTATGAGACTAGGACAATAAAGTTTTGGAGACCCGTCTTTAATGAATGTACGCTCCGCAGGTCTGCTACGCAATACGCACGTCCACGGAAAATTTATTGTTATATGATTTAATTAAACTGGCGCAAATAATCATCCTGTTCTAGACATTGTAATATTATAGCTCGCTTTGTTGCTTTGTCAAAAGAGAGACATTTTCATCAACAAAGAATAAGCCGAGCATTTAGCACAGAATTCTTGGCAACTATAACGAATCAGAACTCATGATATGGACTACGAAATGTGAGGCTTACATTTCCTCGTTAATTGGCGCTGTTAACTTCAGCAAAACTCAGTACAAGAGTACTGAGTTTTGTAAGTTTTCAATGAAGTAAACTAACTTGAACTGTTAACACCAAGATAACCGAAGTAATTTTTTGTAGCATTTTAAGTTTCATATCAAGTACAAATTATTAAAAAAATAATGAGAATATCAGTTCTAATTTATCATTAATGAACAATGAATACTTAAAATGTTAATTCATTTATTTCTGAGGAATCTCACTGGCAAAAAAAATAGTTTATCTTATCTCACAAATCATATTACGAGGGAACATATTTTATTTTCTAGAAACATGTTAAATTACGGTAGCCGAGCTCTCATATTTATTCTATATATGTATTTCTATATATTTTATTATACGCAACAAATTAACATTATTTGCTTAACATTTTTATAGAAAATTATATTTTTACTTATTTAGGGTTTAAATTACTAAAATTTTTGATGAGTGTAGAATGTACTGAATGTTCAAGTGAGCATGAAAGAAGAGAAGAATGTGAAAAAATCAATGGTGCAACAACCCAATCTTTAAATGCAAAGATTTAAAAAATACACATGCCATTTTAAGGCTTGAAAATGTCATTGTTTTCATAAACTGATACATGGAACAGACAATAAAAGACACAGTCATGGTGCAATAAAGCAACACATGGAACAGACACTAACAGACACAATCATGGTATAATAAAGCAATAGATACAAACACCAACAGACACAATCATGGTATAATACAGCAATACATGAAATAGACAATAACAAGTATAATATAATCATGGTGTAATTAAGTAACAGATGGAACAAACAATGACAGACATAATTATGGAGTTGAAAAACTATACATGGAACAGCTAACTGAGCAAAACGCTGGACAAAAATTGGTTACTCATATCATTGAATGCACGGACACTAAGCCTCCCTGCATTTTACTTGAATCAATGCTCATAATTTCTTAAATGACCCTTACTGCATAATTACTACGTATTAGATAGTTCTCAGGAAAATTCCACGACTTCGATTTCACTAATTTGATATTATTATAAGGGCGAATGTGTTAAAGATTCAAGACAAATTATTTGGTTTTAGATTAATATTTTTCATGAATATAGGCAGAACCTCCATTCTGTATCTTACCTACCGATAACATAGCCCAGATGGTACCCGTAAAACTTCCAAGGTTTAAAAGTGATTATATGAACAATCTATGAACTACAATACATTTTTCAGTTTCACCCGCAATACTATCATAAACTGAATATTTTCATGAATATATATACAGGGTGGCGCATAAGTAACGCACCCTTTAAAAAAATAATAATAAATAAACTATGAAAGGTATAACGATGGGGATAATTGCAAACGATAGAGGAACTCTTAAAGTTTATTTACATGTCGTATCCTGTCTACAGATACCCAGTGTATATTGCGTTAATACTTTATTTATTATTAATTTTTTAAAAGGGTGCGTTACTTATGCGCCACCCTGTGTATATATATATATATATATATATATATATATATATATATATATATATATATATATATATATATATATAATATAATTTTAATTCTGTATCTGATCCACCAATTACATGGCCGTGTATGAGAAGGCTAATAACGGGAAAAAATTGTGCATTTTATAGTAATCAGATGCCTTTGGTATCCACAATATAATGCTTAAAATACATGTATACCCGTTCTGATTTCAGTTGAATAATTTTTCTTTGGTAATAGATTGGAGGAAATGGTACAAACTCACACAGATTGAGCGATAGAAAGATGAAAGAGAAACATAGGTGGAGATACGCTATTATATATATAAGTAGGTAAATACAACATGCAATCGAGAACTAAACATGAAAATTATTATATATATAAAAATTACCTGACGACGCAAAATGAGGGCACTATTTCTCTAAATGTAGTACTAGAAAAGTGATCGTGTAAAGTAAATTTAAACAAATATAACATTGTATTGACCAAAGTATTTTGAACTTCGTATGTATCTAAACAAAAACTATCAGTAAACAATAGCAAATTCTCATGCCTTTTATTTACGAACATTCCTTGATTTTTTAAATCGGTTGTGCAATCTTTTGCCGTTACATGTTCTTTCAGTTCCCGTTCGATTTCTATGGAAAGCGAAATAAGGAAGGTGACGTGAAGAAGAAATTTTCTTCAGTAGTGAATGTGTAGGATGGAAAATGTAACTGCGACCAGTAGTGTATATAATATCTTGAATTTTTTAACGATCAATATACTTTTTCACGCTAGAGCGTTCTCGTAGACGATCAGGCGTGAACAAGCGTCTTCCTTTGAAACATTAATATAAGAGAAAAGTACACGACTAACTAACGAGTTCTGAATTAACGAAGAGAAAATACTTTCCTGGATTAATTAAATCTTGCTGCACATGCACGTGGCCTCCCACTTTTATTTGACTTAATCAAATTCATCTTTGTAAATTCTTCTTCGAATGCAAGATTTGTGACCTTATGAACAGTAATAAGAGTTTAGAACAGTGTTGAGTTCTGAGCATTTTTGCAGAAAGATGTTCTGTCAGGCACAAATGACAAGAAAAATATAATTAACATTCATTGAAAAGTAATTGCTCATGGCTTCAACTTTTGCCCGCAATTAAAAGCAAGGATATTTCTGCTATGAAAAAGCCAGTATTTACAATGGCTGAGTATTAGTTTCATTATGCCACTGGTTAGGCTCTCAAACATCATAACGTGCAATTTTAGTATAAATTCTCATTCATAATGATGAGTAATGGGCCAGGTATTTTTTTATGTCAATGTAGCTATAAGGAAAATTATATTCGGAAGGTCTTTTGTCTGAAATTGTAAGTAAGAAAAAACAACGACTTAAATACAGGAATGAGTTTATTAAATATTTGAAGTATTTCAATTTCTCCTACGAATGTATTACAGGAATTCCTGTAATAACGTGTATTGAAATAAATTCTGTTCCAATATTACCCTCAGGTTCTTTCCACACTCAGCATCATTCACGTCCCTGAGAAAAAGGCATCAATGTGTGTCATTTTGTTATAATATTCTCATATGAATCCACATAATGCCACTGGAGATGAATGCTTGAGGCAGTCTCTAAAAATGCTCTCGAAAAACAATGGCTAGGAGGCATCAAAGAATCTGTCTTAGACGACAGAGGACAATTAGAGATGGAAAAAGCACAAAAGATAACTGGAGCACAGACGTACTCATGAGACAGTGGTCTTGAACTTGACAAAACGAAAAATTCTCTGTGGGTTTCGTCACAGATGCCTGCCATTCATCAAAAATTATGTGAAATTTGTCCATCTTTATCAACCCCAGGCAGGGCTATAAAAAAATCTCGGACTCGTTTGGACCTTAGTCTGATATTCTAAACCCCAAAGACAGACAAAACTTAGCGATTCGAATATTCAGGGGCGTAAGCTGCGCGAAAATCTATAGATGTTCTAGCATGAGATATGATTTGAATTGAGACATGCATCATTTTCTAAGCATATATTCTAAAGTGCAGTAGCTTGCTTCGCCTCAAAGCTTGCAGAAGCATTCAGAATATCAGGAATTCTCAGAATTTTACTGGTAATGTTATTACCTTACTAGCAGTGAGTTGAAGGTACCCGTAAGGAAACTTAATGTTATTATTACCTTACTAGCAGTGAGTTGAAGGTACCCGTGAGAAAACCTAATGTTATTACCTTACTAGGAATGAGTTGAAGGTAGCCGTGAGGAAACCTAATGTTATTACCTTACTGGCAGTGAGTTGAAGGTACCCGTGAGGAAACCTAATGTTATTACCTTACTAGGAATGAGTTGAAGGTAGCCGTGAGGAAACCTAATGTTATTACCTTACTAAGAATGAGTTGAAGGTACCCGTGAAGAAACTAGAAAAAAATTGCAACTCACTGTAAAGAGATTTCAAATGAGCTTAGCGTGTTTTCGAGCATTATTTAATAATTTAAATTAACGTTTTAGTAGATGCATAGAAATAGCTGCAAATTCCTTAGGTTAGATGATTCGCAATATGCCGCTGTCAGAAAATCAGCAGTTCTTGTTATAGAAAAGTTTGATTGGAATTGTTTTCTAAACAGCGGGACTTTCAACGTCATGTAATTTCTCAGATGCAGTTATTTTTCCTACGGTATAACCCAACAAAAATCGAATGAAATGTTATAGCTCCTATTATTTATTGATATCTAGTAGAACACCAATCTATTCACTCACATAATAGTCAGTGTATCTCTCTGTTCGTGTGTGTGTGTGTTCCATTCCTTCCCATCTATTACTGAAGAAAAATAACTAAACTGAAATCAGAACAGGCATACAAATATGAGCATTGTATTGTGGATACTAAAGGCGCCGAATTACTATAAGATACGTCATTTTTTTAGAGTTATTTGCTTTTTCTCCTACAAGGCCATTTTATCGGTAGATAAGGTACAGAATGAAATTTCTGTATATATTCATGAAAAACATTCAGGTTTTGATAGTACCACGGGTGAACTGAAAAATACGTTTTATGACAAGGTCCTTGATTTTATCACTTTTAAGCCGCGGAATTTCCACAGCTACTATCTAAGCCATGTTATCTGAAGCTAAGACACAGAATAGAATAGAATAGAATAGAATAAGGCAATAGGAACGAGCCGTTTGGCCCATTCTTGGTTCAATACCGAAGTCCCATGCCGTCTAAAAGTAAATCCATCAGTCATGCACGTACACCTTAACCACGTAAGTCAATTTAGTTGTGTGCACACATGTCACTCACGCACAGGCGTTTACATATGTCACGAGCATTTATCTCAATCATACATTAACCTTAAGGAGTTAGGGACATAGTTAGTAGGATGTAGTACTGGGGGGGTTCGTAGTCCAAAATTTATCGAGACGATTTTTGAATGTGTTCACAGTGCCAGCAGAAACTATGTTTTCTGGCAGCTGGTTCCAAGTTGCGGCAATTTTAACGGGAAAAAAGTTCATAGCTTGAGATGTCTTGAAGTTTCTCAGTAATAGTTTTTGACCGTTATTTCTGGTTCTTACGTTACCGTCTCTTTCGAAGAGCCCTTCCATGGTAACATTGTTGAGGCCATTTAGATACTTAAAGGTCTCAATAAGTTGTCCTCGCAGTCTTCTTTGTTCTAGGGATATAAGTTCAAGGCGTTGAAGACGTCTTTCGTAGCTGAGATTGCGGAGTTCTGGAATCATCTTCGTTGAATTTATGTATAGAAATGAAAAATAGTCATTTAAAACCAAATTCGTAGTAAAGTTTTAATCCATTCGTCTTTACAATAATTTTAAATTAGTCAAATCTAAGGAGTGCAATTTCCGCGGGAACTGTCTGGTCCCACTATTCATATATTAGTACTCGGTTCATTGCTTGCTGGCTTGCGCGCTTTTTTGGTTGGTTGGTTGGTTGGTCTGTCTCTCTGTCATGCTCTTAGGGATTTAGATATTAGAAAATTCGGTAGGGTATACATGTATTGTAAGCATTTCATTGTGGATACCAAAGGAACATCGTTGAATGTAGAAACTCCTTTGCAAAACCCGCATTAACTGGCAAATCAAACGAATAATTCAGTGAAATACAGGTGAATTTTTTCACGAGTGGGTCTACTAGTACTTATATAATTACACAGCGCATCTCTATCTGTGTCTACCTCTCTCTGTCTATCTGTCTCCGTCCCATATATTACAATCCATTACTGAGGAAAATTACTGAACTGAAATCAGAACAGGTATAGATTCATGGCAAATATTCATTTAAACACAATAATTCCTCGTAAATATTTAATAGTTTCGCCTTTATATATAATTTCAGATTAGTCATATAAAACCATGGAATTTCCATGAGAACTATCCAGTGTAGAATAATAGACTCATTCAGTATGTAAGGACTTTAATTCTTGTATGTTATAACAAACTGAAAATCTAGCTTATCCATGCAATTGAAATTCTAGATACCAATAAATAATAATAAAATTTTGAGTGACTTTTTTAGGTTGCCTTGTAGTGCTAGGGAATCTGTGAGTGGAAGAAGACGTCTACCTATCACAGTATGTACCATGAGTACAGAAAACCTCATCACCATTGATTTACGTGTATAACTCTGTGATAAAATAATCAATAGGAGTAAGAGTATTAATGCATATCAGTAAATTTATCATGATCAACACAAGTTTTATCCATCCCAGAAAAAATATTTTATTTTATATGTCTTTCTCTTTTATAAGTCACGGAAAGTACGACTATCTATTTTTTAATAAGTGCAAAACCATTAGGAAATATATGTTGAGATAAACAACTTTATTAATCGCAGCTGCAATTTTTTTCATTTTCAATTCTCAGAATTCTCAGGTTTCCATTATAACTTAAGATTAGCTTTGTTCTGTGCTGTGAACACAAGGTCATAAGGGTGGATGAAAGTGGCTGTCGAGGGGAATACAGGGCAGATGTGCATTGATAGGATGGAGTGTGTACTGTGACTTCTTTCCATACTAGACAGTTCTCGAGGAGATTTCACTGCTTAAATTTGACTAATTTGAAATTATTATAAGCACAAATGTATTAAAGATTTACAAGGAATTACTTGGTTTTAAATCACTATTTACCATTAATGTATACAGAACTTCCATTCTGTCTCTCATCTACCGATAAAATGGCTGAGATAGTACCCGTGGAAATTCTGCAGCTAAAACGTGATTAAATTGAGGATCTATGTCATAAAATACATTTTTCAGTTTTACCCGTGGTACTATCAGAACCTGAATATTTTTCACGAACGTATACAGACTTTTCATTCCGTATCATATCTACCAATACCATGGCCGTGTAGGAGAACTCAAAAAACGAGAAAAAATTGCGTATTTTATAACAATCCGGCGCCTTTGGTGTCCACAATACAATGCATATAATACATGTTTACCTGTTCTGATTTCAGTTAAATAATTTTTTCTAAGTGATTGATAGAAAGTAATGGGACGGACATAAGAAGAGAGGGAGATACACTGTCTATAATACAGGGTGGCCTATAAGTAAGGTAGCTTTTTAAAATTATTATAACCATAAAACTAAAAATGGTAAAGAGATTTGGTTAATTCAGGATGAAAGAAGAAATTTCAAAGTTTCATATAAATTTATAAATGAAACGATAAAATATGTTTAACTATGGAATACAATGTCTTTTAAATGACCTCCGTTATTAGCCAAACATTGGCGTGCTCTTTCAACGATGCTGTTCATTACTTTCCTTAATGTCTGTGGTGAAATGTTGATCTCTGAATGATGTTCAGTTTCAATTGCTGTAAAGTATCAGGCATTTCAATGTAACCATTTTCCTTTAAGTATCCCCAGAGAAAGAAACCAGGAGCACTTAGATCTGGAGATCGAGGCGGCAACGGTATATCACCAAAACGAGAAATTATTCTGTTTGGAAAAATTGCTTTTAACATTTGCATTGTTTCTTTCGCTCTGTGCGCTGTAGCTCTATCTTGTTAAAAAAAGGTAATCTCTGTGCTATTATCTCCAATTTCAGGTATCAAATATTCTTGAGTCATCTGTCTATACAGGTTTCCATTAAGACAAATTGCATCACCATTACCATCTTCAAAAAAGTATGGTCCAATGATCGTCGAAGACGTGATGCCACACCTTACTGTTACTTTAGCTGAGTGAAGTGGACGTTCATGAATTTCTTTTAGATTTTCTGAAACCGAGAACCTGCAATTTTACTTATTAACAAAACCATTGAAGTGAAAATGTGCCTCATCAGTCATTATTAAATTCTTTGCAAAGTTTTCATTTTCTGCAAGCTGCAGAAATCTATTCACAAAATCTAATCGCTTTTGGTAGTCCGTAGGATGGAGTTTTTGAATTAATGGACATTTATATGGATGATACTTTAGATCTTTTACCAAAATACTTTGCAGTTAGGTACGTGACGTTCTCTGTTGAATTGAACGTCTCCTAGTTGATGTTTTGGGCCGATCAGCAACACTCGTTGCAACAAGCTGAATTGAAGCACCAGTTCGCATGGTCCGTGGCCTGCCACAACGTTGTCTGTCTGCTGTTGCCCCAGTTTCTCGAAATTTCAATACTAGTTTTGTCATGCACTTCTTCGAAAGACTTCTTTCAATACCATCAATATTCCTGTAATTCCTCTGAACTGCAGTAACCGAACAATTAAATCGGTAGTAAAGTTCCACTATTTTTGCTCGTTGTTCCATTGCGCAGCGATTCATTTTGGGGAGTGGATTTTATGAATTTCTTGGGCAATATGTTGTGATTGTCGGTAGACTTGATACGCTGGTACAAAGCTTTGAAATCTCCTCATTCATTCTGAATTAACCAAATCTCTTTACCATTTGTAGTTTTATATCTATAATAGTTTTAAAAAGGTACCTTACTTATGGGACACCCTGTATAAGTGGATTGCTTTAATATATCAGAGCTAGTATTGCATGGACTATGATAATTTTCCACAGCCGATCATAACTCAAAATTTCTGATGTTTGTTTCTTGAAATAACGTCATTTGTTGGGAGAAAACTTACGTTAGTTGAACGCGTGCGACTAGACTGATCACATTATTTCTAGTATCTTGGATATAAGTACCTTGAGGTTAAATACTTCAATCTACGCGTATGTATGGTTGAGAACACTTCATCTGTCCAACTCAATTCCTGTCCTGGCACGGCTTTCAGTTTGAAGAGTGAATGAAAATTTTTTCTTACTAAGGAAAATATTGAGTACAACCTCCAAAATCTTCAGCACCCGAGGAATTTTCCTTCATCGAAAACTCAGCACTCCTGCTATTTTCCAAGCTCTTGTATCACCAAAAAGTATATTAATTTATATAACAAATATCACTATCTCTTTCTCTCTGAGTCTCTTTATCTCTCCATCCCCCTGTCTATCTCTCTCCTTCTTTATCTGTGTGTGTCCGTCCCATTACTTCTCATCTAGATATTACTGAAGAAAAATTATAGAGCTGAAATCTGAACGGGTATACATGTATTATAGGCATTGTATTGTGGATACTTTTCGGATTATTATAAAATACGCAATTTTTTTTCGTTACTGAAAATCACCTACACAACCATGTTATTGGTAGATATAATACGGACTGGAAGTTCTGTACATTTTCATAAAAACTATTTAGGTTCTGATAGTACCACGGGTAGAACTGATAAATGTATTTTATTGTATAGATCGTTAATTTAATCATTTTTAAAGCGTGGAATTTCCACGGGTACTATCTAGGACATGTTGTCGGTAGAATGGAATGTTGTCGGTACAGAATGGATGCTCAGTATATATTCATGAAAAATGATCATTTACAACACAATAATTCGTCGTCAATGTTCAATACATTCGTCTTTATAATAATTTCGAATTAGTCGAATCTAAACTGTTGAATTTCCAAGGGAACTAACTAGTGTTCATTTATTTTTAGTTTTCCACTTTTTAGATTCTACTTTTATCAATCTAGGACTTATATTCCAGGATTGCAAAGGAGAATCAGGCCGTCTTGTATACAGACTGGTGCAATGCCCGTTGATATACGGTTAATAATACCATGATAGATAATTAAGGAAGTTTTACTAGAACTAGGAGAAAACGTTTTTCTAGTCTCAAGATCACCTTAGATATATTAGTATCGATAAATATTAGTATCAATAAAATTTTCTAACTAATTGATGTGTTAAATATGGGTCTGCAAACTGATGAAGTGGTTTTATGCTGTCGAAGTCTTGCTGCTTCTCTCTTACGGTTGGACACGTTTCTATCCATGTTGGCTTTTTTTGCCGGAATTTTATTCTGAATATCCTTTCTTATCTCTTTGAAACTTTTCAAAAAATCATAATTCCGAAAACAATAACTCAATTTCCAAAATCTTTGGCCTTATATTGTGGTAGCCAGGTTACTGGTCAAACTAATTTAAAACATTTCTTTTCGCATTATCAATTAAAAATATCAAAACATCATGATGAATTTCAACAGAAAAAGGGCCAAAGAAAATTTCCATTTGTAAAAATAAACCGATTGTGTATTCTGGATACCATAATGCAAGTGAAAGGGAATTGAATTGCCACTGAAAAATAATACAATAGAATGATTTCTTGTATTTCTTAAGCTTTATCCTTGTTGCTATCAAAGCTATGGATTAGCAGAGTGTGACACAGGGACAGACGGACGCGGCTCTTTTTATAGTATAGATTGCAAACCGTACGAAATGAATAAAACGTTTTTCTTGGAATACTGAAGAGTCGTTTCGAAAAAAAATTGAGATCCACTTACCTTAACATTGAGTGTACGTACATGACTTAGTTTTGAAAAATAAAATTATTTGATTCAATACGCGATCGTTTGATCTAAATGCATGTTTATATTGATTCCGTTAAACAATGAGCATCAGCTAATAATGTATGCTATCACTATTTATACTTTCATTTACCTATCATCAGCTAATAATCTATGCTATCATTATCTATGGTTTTTATATTATCATTTACCTAGCATCAGCTAATAATCTATCAATAATCAGCATCAAAGGGTTTCTGTTAATATCATTTTTAAATTTTTTAACCCGAACGAGATTTGACTCCAGAACACGTACAACAATGTTTTTACCAACCAGAATTAAGCCTTGTATATTTTACCTGTTGATTTAAATGAAATGATTTTATTAGTCAGTCAGCGTCCCATTTCTACAGTGAAAATTCAATGCTGTGTATGAACTCAATTACTGCTCAAAAAACTTCAGATATTCTCGCAGTCTAGAAATAACCAAAAGGGAAATTGTAAGCATTCAAATATAGTAGTCTGCATTTCACTCGTAGTGAGCAAAATGAAGAACTTCTCTCAATTCTAAAACTAGAACAATCTTAGTTTGTCCTCGAATGAACTAGAATCTTTGAATTCAGATAAATATACGCTGATGTTAATATATACTTTAAATCATTAAACGAAAATGCTAAAAACTGTAGGATCGTTTTTCCAGCGGCCTTTCATACCTTCAATCCATGTGCGTCTTGCGCAAAGTCTGTGAACCCTAAATCTTCTGGGATCTCCAAGTATTCGTGAGTTGAAGGAAAAATGAGCGGAAAGAAGGAATCAAGTGAAGGTTCCTCGGTAGCTGGCTTAGCTTTACCTAATGTGTTTAATCAGACATGCTTGCCTGAACACGAACTCCTTTGCTAGGCGGAACATCCAATAGACAAATCCTACCAAGACCGAAGGAATCGAGCACACAAAGCGTCTTCGATCGTTAAACATGATTCGGACCAGCATCCATTGGAAGCAACTGGCTCAAAGAAACGTAAGAATGTCAATGCCATGGGATGCGAATTTGCTAAACGGCCCAAAATTTAGCCGGGTGTGCCAACAAATATCTGCTTCATCTTGGGTTTGAAATTGGACTTCAGGTGCATTTGAAAACTACTAATTAAACGTAAAAGGGATTGAAATTAAGAAGGTATTAGTGGACTTTATAGGACCACTACAGAGGTGACTTTATGCTTGTAAATAACTCTAATTTTGAAGCAATACGTGTATCAAATCAGTTTATTTTATTTCTTTTCTGATAATAATTTTTACATCAGCTGGTGTTTCACCCTCATGAATCACAATCAAAAAGAAAATTTTTAATGCCAACAAGTATGGAAAATTAAATTAATTCCTAAGAAGGGGAAATCAAAGAAAGTATGATGAAGGTATATTTGCATTCAAGGTGACTATATTAGCGGTGAACTACAGTATGTGCTCAATTTTTGGAGTGTAAGAAAATTAAGCTCAATATGATTGCTCAAAATCCTACTGAAAGACACATGATTTAATTGTACTCTGAGTAACTACTATCAATTTTCGACTTCACTGAGGGAAATGAATTTTAATGCAAACGTTTTCTCGCACAGGAAAGGTAAAAACCCACCAATTACATGGCATTATTCCTACTCTAATATACTTACACAGAAAAAAGAAACTGTTAACCCGATTTTGCCGACTGTCCTCTTTTGAGAACATGTTAATATATTAAATATTATTACAATTTGTGTAGCTTTACAGTGTAGACTGATGTCCAATACCTGCTATGAAATTGTAATCGCTTGTGTATTTCAATATTACATTACCAACATAATGTGTTAAAAATGGAGAAATTTAGCTTGCCTGTGGTGCTCTCAGATCGTTGGCATTTTTTCCCGTTTATATGTTTTTGCAAGATACTCTTTTTTCATATGCATAAACAAATGGTAAATATAACTATTTACAACCAGTAAATCCATAAACAATGAGTAATAATTTCACGATAAACAATAAAATATTGTTGTCCTCATATGATGATACCCTCCATATGTGTGCGCAAATGTGATGTAATATTTGCAGACATATGCAGTACAAGTTTTGACGTGTTGCTTCACGTATTAGTGTGTTACAGATACATATATAAGCAGACTACATAGAGACAGCTAAGCTTTAATGCATTGGTGTCTTCCAGAGAGTAAACACTACCTTCTCTTATTCTTCAACGTAAGTATGCGACATATATAAATTACACGATAACCTACCTAAAATTAGTATGTGCGTATACTCGTTTGGAAAGCAGCAATAATTCAAATGTAGTTTGGTAATCCTTTGAACCATTTCTTTATTTTATTTGGTAACGGTCGAAGTAGAAGTATTCTGTGTCCACCGTTTATGTGTTTAGAATTATTCCGCGAATGAATTAGTAAAATGATATGATAAATAAAATCAATTTTCAATTATTTATTAGTTTTTTTATTTTTTGCCAGATGGTTTCGCAGCGAAAAGGGATGACAATGGATGAAATAGAAGAAGTGCTATTGCCAGATCATCTATTTATTAAAGAAGAGGAAGAAAATGTACATATCGTAATAATTCCTCCCCATGTGGACGAGTTCACAGATCATGAGAAGATTGATGAAGACGAGACAGGTTCCCCGCAAGTTACAGACGTGTCTGGAACACTTGAGCTGAATCCGACGGATTCTTCAGAGCATTACAGCGAATATCTACGGACAGTGAACTCGAAATTGGTGTGGCGCAAGAAAGACCCACGTACACAAAACTACAAGAACGACAAGAAACTTGAAAGTCACGACGAGACGATCTGACTGCAAAATTGATTAGATTGACACAAGAGAAATCTTTGAGGAACTTATTACACCAGAAATTTTCGATCACATAGTGAGGGAGAGCACTCGTTATGCCGTTCAGGACAAGAACCAATCGACATTTTCATTCAGCGATAAGGAATTGACGACATTCATTGGGATATTGATATTCTCTTGTTATCATTCACTTCTTGGAGAACAAGACTACTGGTCACGCGAAGAAGATTTAGGAATCGAGCTTATCAAGAGAGCAATGCTAAGAGACCGATATCTGAAAATAAAACAAATGCTTCATTTCTCTAACAATAAAAATGCTGCTGATAATAAATCTGACCGTGGCTTCAAAATACGGTCATTCATGACAAACAGAAGTCCTTTTCTACGGTCGGAATTTTTGAGACACATGTAACTGTAGATGAAATGATGGTAAAATATTATGGCAGGAACTCATTGAAACAATTCATCAGAGGGAAGCCTATCAGGTTTGGTTACAAACTTTAGGCGCGTTATAGACCATCAGGCTTTTGTTATAATTTTGATCTCTATTGTGAAAAACAAATATCAGAAAACAGAACAAGCGTTCCTTTTGACTTTAGAGTTGTTATCAACATGCTGAGCATCATGAACAATCCTTAGCAGCACTGCGTGTATTTCGTTAATTTTTCTCTTCCATTCAGCTGATCATGCATCTGAGAGATTATAATATTGCAGCAACAGGTATCAGGAAGAAGAATCGGGTAATGAGTTGTCTACTCATGGAAGATGCTGCTTTGAAGAAAATGAGGAAAAGATCATTTGATTTTGTAATTGAAGAGGCTGAAAAAATTCTAATCCTAAAATGGAATGACAACAGTAGTGTTATGGTCGAAAGTAGCTTTGATAGTGTTGAGCCACTATCAAATGTCAGCCGATGGATATCTGGAGAACGCAGAAAGGGTGCTGTTAAAAAACCACAAGTTGTAACTAATTACTTGAAGTACATGGGAAGAGTTGACCTTCATCTCTGGCTGATTGGAAAATATTCTATCTCCCTATGAGCAAAACGGTGGTACTGGCGTTTAGTGATTAGTTTCTTTGACATGGCAGTAACAAATGCTTGGATTCTTCACAAGCAAGTCAATGATAATAAAAATTGCTTATCAGCAAAGGATTTCTGCAGACATATTTGCTTAGCTTACCTAAAGGGAGACTCCTTTACAGTCAGCAAGAATCCTCAGAATCCAATCATAGATGTTCGATATTGCCAAATTACTCACTATGTTCAACAAAGAAAAGAACAAAGACGATGTCAGAACAAGCCTCGTACCTACTGTGTAAAATGTGATGTAACACTTTGCATTGGATGCTTACACAGCTATCACACCAAATAATAGATTGACATCATTATGACCTTACTTCTGCCGAGTGTACTCATATGAGGACAGACTGTATTTTAGTTATTTTATGAAATAAATTCGTTTTACAGTAAAATTTTGCTTAATTTGTTTTTTAACATGCATGTTGCGAATTCTGGTGCACCAGAAATGAATGCCGTCGGTAATTGGTTAATAAGCAACGACATTCACGAAAGTCACAAAATTTAACTTCAAAGAAATGTACTAAATTTGTTAACGAATGTGTCTAGACGAATGTCTTGCCGTCATGTAATGCATACTTCAGAGTATTTAATGTGATAAACACTCTTGTAGCAAAATGAATAGTTTTTAGTAAGAAGGATTTATTTCAACTTAGTTTACAAAGGTGCTATAAGAGGTACCTGTACTGAGCTGAACGATCTAAGTTGATAACCGTTGTTCATTAGATATATTGAGCGCAGCAAAACAATTTTTACCAACTTCCTCGCACCCTTCATTGATGTAAAAGTTTGAGTGTCCCCTACAATTCATAGAAATGATCCTCAACGCTAGTCACAAACTTTAGGGGAATTAACTAAGATTTAACTTGCTAGCAGTCTTTGTATGGAAATTCGATATTTTGTTCAGTGTATCATAAATGATACTAAGCGAGTTTTGGCATGTACTTACGAAGTTATTCATCAAACATGTTTGTGCTGTATCTAATACTATTATTAATACGTGTCTAAAACGAATGAATCAAAAACATATAATTTGAAGGCAGAGGTTTATGTAAACAAGCGTCAGCGCTTGTTTTTACCGTGTAGATTGAATGAGGGGACTTCATGGTCAAATTTACTACCAGTTTACTCTGAGAATTCTGTGTGTATGAAATCATATATTTTTAAATTCTTCTCTCCCTATCAAGTAATTCGAATAAGGGATTGTATAGTATCACCCAAAACGATCTAGAATGGAGTAAAATTTAGCAACAGGAAATAGCCAGTACACCATTTTCGGGAAAGCTTATTTTTCTGTTCGATTCCTACATTTAAGAATCATTTATACAGACAAATTATCTTTAACTTGAAACTTGAACATTTATGCTTAAACTTAGCTTAATTTTCCTGTGGAAAATTAATTTTCAAGAGGCGGGCTAGCATGATGCTTGAGCGGACAAATACTGCTCACGTCACGCCTCTTTCTGCCCCTCGAACTAAGTGGATAATCGGTGCTCCATTGAATAATCAGGGAGCGTGACGCTGGCTATACAAATTCTGTTCTCCTTAGAATGTGGCACTGTATTTACAGCTCAGCTAAGAAATGAATGAGCTTAAAACTTTATGAAATGAATTGAGTCCGTCTCCTGCTACGTGCAATCTTGTAAAACTTATCTCTTCATCGCATTGGCTGTAATACAATAAGTCAAAAACTGTCAATGTATTCTTCCTTGACGCATTAGATAAAATTTTGTGTTTTTAGTGACAGAAGGAAGGTCGCACGTTAAAGTTCATCCAGTGAAATATTGCACTGCATTTAAACTTTAAATCTATCAGGTGCGAAATAAGTAAAGGTTGAAGCAACTGCTACTGATAATACATACACCAGCGGCGCATCATGTGGCGGCTGAGAGAAGATCTGCTGAAAAATGATCCCAACATTCAAGATGCTCATCATGTAATACAATCAACTTTAATTTGAAATAAGTATACATTCAGTGGATGATGATGCAATCAGGCCGTTATATTTCTATTCACGCAAAATGCAACAAAGCTTCAGTCTTCCCTCCATTTATTAATTCATTTTACTTACTTCTATTCAGTCACAACGAATCAAAGCTATTTTCTCTCTACGTTTCTTCAAACATCTTTCGTTTAGGAAGAGTACTGACACCACCATGTCTTCTCTCGAAAACTGATCTTGATTGGCAGAATACTGTCAGGACCACCAACGCGTATAATTATGTTCCGTCTCGCAAAATCAGATAGATTATAGTAAAATTATTGGAAACCTCTAATTGTGTATGTAACAGAAATACAGCTTGCAATCGAAATAGTAATTAAAATTTATTATACGTACTGACAGAGCATATTCAATTGATACATTGCACATCATCGCAGCCACTTTTGAAACTTCTGATTATAAATTGTCAACAAAAAGTGAACATAATTGTAATAGTAATTAGAATTCACTAAAGCTTCGAATCATCAATTACAGACAAAAACATTGCACGTACTCGTTGTCGTTCTGTTGAAATAACTTCATCTTGGACAACTGAGACTCATATCGAACGTTAAATCACCAGCTTGGTCGACTGGTGAGCGAGTCTGCTTGCGAGCGGAAAGACCCGGGTTCGAATCCCGCTGCCGACATGGTTGACGCGGCTAGAAATACGGCATGGGACTTGGGTAAACAACCGAATAATTATCGAAGTAATTATCCGACCCAAGAATGGGCCAGAAGGTTCGTTCCTATAGCCTAATTCTATTCTATTCTAAATCAACACCAAAAGCAGGAAAGATAATTCATTTCTAAAGTGATTCAATGGTTCATACTGGATATTCTAGTAGGAATATTTTCTAAGGCTAGTTTTCTTCTCGTGCCTCTTCTTACTAATGACTTCTTGAATCAAAGTGTTTATTTACGAGAAAGAAAATCCAGGAACTTTGCAGTACCTCATTGTAAAACATGAATAGAAACCAGATTTCACGATTTTTTTAATTACCGACAGACTATACAAGCAAAATGTGTCTCTTGATGTAAATAAAATTTTCCTCGATATGAAAGCAAACTAATTACTTACAAAAACACATTGGCTCTATAAGAACAGCGCTCATAAATCTTTTGGAATATCTTTTAATCCCAGAAAAGAGGATTTGTGGCGTATTGCAACTATGAGCAATCAACAAAATTATTACTTTTTGATATACTGCCTCTAGCAAAAATATTCCAAATTGAATTGTTCAATGCGTGTTTCATTATTATTGTGTTTTAGAGCAATAACTGGAATAGATAATCTAAGATCTGTCATTATGATTTAACATTTTTGAATATTTTTTATATGTTTTTTCAGCGTAGTGTCATTGCGTGGCAATCATATTATTTGCAGAAAACACATAAATAAATATAAATACGTCTGCCATAAAGTACTGTACCGTCAATATTAACTTCATTCTTGATTATTAGGCTTATAACTACCCCTTGCCAATGAATATTTTCAATACTTCTATTATTAGTAAATGGAAAACTTCATTCACTATCTCTTCGATGTACCTTGGACCCAAATTAAAAACTGAAAATAAAGAATTCAATTAAGGGTAATCTAGCCTTCGATTTTATTTATTGCAGCGGTACAGAGTACTGAGACTGCCGTACATGTTCGGAGTTAACTCATGCAAGCGCAATACGCTTTGTTGAAGTCATTTCATTATACTGTTAATGTTATATCACACGACCTCATTCTTCTAATCTCTCAACAAGTCGAACAATAGATCATTAAATTATAAAAAACGACTTCAAGATATTTACTTGCACAAACTCTACATAACAATTGTGTTTACAGTAATTCGGTGTTAATTACCCATTCTTTTTAGCAAGCATTTGTTCCGACAAAAAATAAGCTCGGGCTAGACGATGTTTGTCTCAAATACAGCTGGCCTTGTCTGAAATTATTATTCATATTTCAAAACAACGGAGCTTCACTACAGCATGATCCCCTTCAAAGTAGATCCACAGGGAAATTTTCTCCTGGCTTTCCTCTGCCAGTACCAGCACAGGAGTGTTTAATCGAAAATATTTAAATTGTTTCGTCATCTTTTGATGCACAGAATGAAAAACTTTGAGTTTCAGCAAAGGAAGAGACATATCAAACTAAATCATGCAAGTTTACTACCCAGAAATTTTTCCAAGTTTCTTATCGTTTCGAACACAGTCCTAACTTCCTTCTCTGCTTATATTCAGTTCTCTTCCGTGGATAATACCAACAGACTTTATTCATGATCAAATTCACCTATCAAAACCCGTGAGTTGTTTCGACGTTGAACTCTAGCTCTTCAAACATAATTCTGTGAAACGCCTACCAGATTACACGAGCTCAAGTTATGTCCTCTTCGGTCCGTACAATGTCCCGAAAGCAAATTCATCTTTATAGTTTCGTCGAAATTCACGAACGCCACGGAATCAGTACGGAATCATCCGAAAGACTTGATGATAGCAATTTTAAATTCGTTGTTTTTCCTTTATATTTGTACTGTGTAACTAAGCGTTCAACGTCATGAAGATGTTTCAGTTTTTCATTTTTGGAAAAATTATCAGATTTCAATTTGCAGTCTATTGATTTTTTACTCAAAGCAAGCCAATTTTTCACAATTATCGGAGAAAGAAAATGAAAAATGCAGCATTCTAGAACAATTTTAGATGTTTTGTTACAATGTTTCACTGAAATATGGTGAACTGGCTACAAAAACAAAGTATCAAATCAGAACATGGTCTATGTCTGACCGAACGTGATTTCAATCAACTTTTACGTTTAACACGGCTAAATAAGTATAAAGTTCACAAAATATCTCAATGGAACTTGCAAAAATGATAAAAGTTCAAAAAGCTAGTTACCTTTGTTGTAGACCTTTGATTTGGATTTGAATCTGCTAAAACAGGAAGTTCGTCTTTTGTCCATTAGTGAAACGATGTAAGGGAGAACAAAAGCGCACATCTTCTTACAAATAATTTGCGATGATGTGTTCGTTCCATGAGTTTATTTCAAATTTTGATTAAAAAGGTGATGTTATTGCAACGTGACTTATAGCTCGACCAAATTAATGGCTTCCGCAATACATGTGAGATATCTAAAATTTTTAAACTGGTTTACTGTAACAGGTATGCTGTATGAAACCATAATATTTCAATATCGAAACTATTTTAACTTTTCAATAATTAGAAGTAACATATTTTTGAAAAGAAGGATCAGATTCTTAATTCCCTAGCTTTTTTCAAGTTGCTGCCCCGAGTAGGTCTGCTTTCCATAAATTAGGCATGAATTCAGAAGAAACGTTCTCCAAATATGATCAATTCAATTAACTAAATGACTATAGTTACATAATGTCTTTGTTTTGGGCCACCTTATCCCACGCATAACAGAATAATTTCATTTACAGGAAGTGAAATATTATATCATTAAAACAGAATTGCTTTTTAAACTAAAAAAATTCAACTCATTCTTCACAGGGTTGAGGGTTCGGGATAAAATATTCCAGTCAACACCATGTTTCTTTCATTAGCCATGAGGTATTTTTCAGATGGTTCAGGTGCGGTCGTTCGTTTACCACTGCCTATACAAGGCGTCAGTTCCTACATAACTCCAGTCTTTTCATTGACGCTTGGACATGCACAACGCTTCATTATCGAGGAGATAGAATGATTTACATCGACAAGCACCGGACAGTTTTTCAAGTAGCTGCTGAAGTTTAGTGGCACTGATGTGCAGGATCTGTTTAAGATCCCCTATTATAGGTTATTTCTTCTTATTTACTCTTTCATTTAGTTACTAAAAGTGAATTGATAAATTAATATCGTGAACTTTTAGCCGATTTTGAAGGCTTCAAAAGTTTATCTTGAAGTTTATCTTAAGCCATAATATGAGAATTAATATTAAGCATATGAGCTATAACAATACATTCTTCTTTCTTCATCTTTTTCAAAACAAAGTTCAAATTAAAGATGGTGCCTGTACATGCTCACACTCACGTAATTGTTCTGAAAGAAGTTTTTCTACGTATCTGTGCTTGCATGAAGTTTTTGATGTATATTTATAAGCGATAGAGTTCGCCACAGTTTAGGCCGAAGGTCTCCACCGTTATTTAAAATTTATACCTAGCACCATTTGACAAAAAATAGCAAGCTTTCTGAAAAGTTTTCGTACAATAATGATTACTTACGAAAGTTAATGCACTTTTAATTTTACTTATCCGTTCAAACTCTACGCTCTAGTCAATGCCCGACAAAAGAAGGAAAGAAGAAACCCAAACAAAATCTGTTAAAAATTACTCTAGTAATTTCGAGGGAAGTAATGCACGAGGGCAGCTGGTCTGCCCAAAAATTGCTCAAAGCGTTCGGCAAATCGACCATCAAATGTCAATTGACATTTCTCATCAAGCGGTCGCGTTTGATAACAACTCATTCGATGAATTTGATCGTGATTGTCTCCACTGGGATTGCTGTTTTGCTGCGCCTACCTGAGAGCAACGATAATTTACCATTTGATTCAGCTAGTTGAAGATAAGAATCAGTTAAATTTAGTGAAAATGTAACAATTCTTACGCAATATTGAGTTGCTTTCAAAAGGTCTCGTGAAATCGTGTTAAAGCAATTTTGTGCCCTCACAGCTGACACAAAACCATTTTTCTGACACGTCAATCTTCCTATGTCAAGGCTTTGTGCAGATGCAGGTAGCACAACACTAACATGACTTGATTTATAGCACGTCACGTTTTCTATTGTCATCTTTTATGAGGACACAGATGGCACTACAGATACGGAGCTTAATTTGGGGCACATCGTCTTTTCTTAACAAGTCTTTCTGTGCAAATACAGCTGGATCAACACAGACATAATTGCGTTTTACCTGCTGTAAGGAATTCTTTCAAGGCAACTGATAAAGGACAGCTCTCTAACATAACTTTGACAGTCATTGAAACCAAATGCAAAACCGAGATATCTATGACATACAATTAGGCTAATAATTCCACTGCACTCAAACTTATATAAAACAAAACGTAAGTTCTAAATAAATGTAATCAAGGCCTTAGGCTTATACCTCCTACGAGGTCGGTCGATTAACCAATCGTAAAGTAGGAGAGTCAAAGAGCTCTGCTATTTGTTTTTTGAGGTTCGAGTTCAATAAGATCCTCACCCACGATATTTGAAATGCATCAACTATATGACTCAGTGAATTGCTTTAGTGAAACATAAAATATACAGCTATGGGTTTTTCAGTATTTAAATTGCTTCTAATGCATATAATTTCCTTGGTTTGCCGACACTGCAGACGCTGTAAATGAGCGCATATTTTAGAACAAACTTTGTTTACACTAAAGGAAGCAGGAGTTTTTAATTGTCTTGAATTGCATCTTTATTCAATGCTTGTTTTTCCATTTCATATTTTTAGCACGAACACAAACGCTCCAAAAATTTGAATGCTTAGAAAACTAACTTTTCAATACTAGTATGAACTTAGTTCCATTGAAATCAGACATATGCATACATGTACATTTCCCGTACATTTGTAAAAGTCATTTGTCTCTATACAATAATGATACATCTTAATATATTATAATATTTTTTATTTCGTTATTATATTTGTAGTCATCCACATTAAATGTTTAAATGAAACGAAGCATTTGAGCAGAGAAAGTATAAATGCACATATGAACAGCAACAATGCGTATCTCACATCATCGCTTTAACAACACAGCTACTTGCTTAACATTAAATTTCTAATTAGCAACTGAATTTTATGCATGTGTTTTCCAAGCGATAGAGAATGTTTGAGAACAGTTTTGCCGGGCTTCCAGGGCAAACAACTGGTATGTACTTTGCATAATCTACAAATTTGCTCCAACGCTTGTTGGTCTTCATGTTATTCAGGAGTATCTTTGGGCCATTTACAATTTTACGATCTTATTGAAATCTCCAACATAGGCCTTCTTAATTTCCACAAGTTGAATAAATAGTTCGAGCATCGTGTTTTAGGAAAATTTCTGCGTCTTCAATCTATTTTTTAAGTACTGACATGGAAGTAGTTTTTCAACTGTACCTAGTTTTCTCAAGTTTCAGCTTGATCGAGTTTCTTTTGATCAAGCTGTTTTAGACAATAATATTGATGATTAGTTATTAGATTCGTGTGCAACTGACCCCTAAAATATTTCAGCTGTCCTGTTTGCATGAAATTCCATTGGCTACATAGCGGAACGATTTAAATTTTCCTATGAAAACAATAGTAATGGAAAATAATTTTGCTGCTTTACACGCTTTTCAGAAAAATGTCTGCTCTTGCTAGTTTAAGCCAAAGATTTATTGACCAAGCATTAATTTATTTTGAAATCAAATAGCACTGAGCTTCAAAGCACTTAGTGCCCAACAGAGATATGACACCAATCTAAAACTATTGTACAGAGTGCGGCAACATATCTTCCTTTTTCAAAGCGCTTTGCTTTGAAAAAAAGGACGTAATGTTTTCACGCCCTGTACATCTGCTGAACCTAAAAGTGACTACTTTAATACGATAATATATTAATCAAGGTGGTTCTTCGTCATTTGTATTGGGTGTGAAATTTTTGATATAAGATTCCGAATACCTTGTGAAAACCTAAATGCTTGTCCAAAATTTGTAAGTTGCAAGAACTTTTGTACAGAGTTAGTCTAGCAGTACGTTGCTCCGCTACTGCAGCATCAGAGCCAGTATATCATTGGGGGTATGAATGTTATGTTGTACGTCACTTTGTTCTCAGTCGACACAGACATGCGATGCTGCGTGTCTCACGGGACACACAGCGACCTCTGTTCTCAACACTTGAAATTCAATCCCAGTAGCTGGAGAAATGTTTTGCTTAGAATTATTGGGAAATAGATCCATTGACAAGCCAGGTGACCGAAGTGTATAATCAAGTCATATTCATCAGCGAAGTCTCAATCGTTCCGATAATTTGCAATAAATAATTGTTTATGCGAATAAGATTGCGACTTCATGTCAAAATAAATGAGAAATGCATGCATCACGATTCATGTTTCGAGAGCGCTATGCAGAAATGAAAGGGATCAAGGACGTATATATTAGAATAACAGTTCGTTTCTCTGAGCAATTCAATTAGTTTTGAAAACATGATCCGGAGTCCGAACTGAAACACAAAATTATTTACGAATCCAAAAGAGCATTTCATCGAGCAAGATTTCACTTTGTTCTCAATTGCTCGAAAACACAAGTGTGGAAAAATTTCATTAACATAATGGTGTGTGTCTTCTGGAATTTGATACAAGTTTTGTGCTCTTAAAAATTCATTGAGTTCGTTTATATCAAAAGCAGTTGTTCGAGAGAATTTTTACAATCATGTGGACAAAGGAGTGATTAAAGTAGGAGAAATAAATTAGAACGTTGGAGAAAATTACATAGAAAAATGTTCACGCTTCCTCTATAGAGTTGTCGCACCAGGAGCGTAAAAATAAATTTTGGACTCGTTTCCGCATCTCAAAGGTTACTGCTCATATCAATTAATTTTTTTATGCCACGTGGTCATAAAAATCTCTACTTAATATAATTTAGTTCTATGAAGCTGCAGATTTCAAAAATATGAATGTTCTGTAAAGGAAATGCAATGAAACAAGAGGTATGAACCATGTCGCTAAGACGGTATAGTTGTGTCCGCAGTCACTGCATGGTCGCTTGTTTGGTTCTCTAACTGGCTTAGGATAAATTCATTCGATTTCTCTTTTTCTCTTTAGCTCACAAAAATTCTGAAGAAGTGAGTGCATAGTTGACTGGACTGCATGATTTCGTAGAGTCGGTGCATGCAGTAAAACGGAATACGAGTATTGTTATGGGGGACACAAGTGTTCATCCAAACACAACTTTCGGCTCAAACTTCTCCTGCATTGCAACCAATCCTTACTTGAAGTCAGTTATAAAACGCGCCGAATTTTTTTACTCTACATCATTTGAAATAAAAGGCGTGTAATTCTCTAGCAGGACGTCACTTGAAAAAAATTCCTGCCAAATTCGTGCGCAAAGACTTGATGGACTTCAGAGACAATACTTTCATGTAGGAGATCTAGAGTCTTCTTTATCTTAATTCATCACTTCAAATTCAAGCGCCCTGTCGCTTGTTCAGTACATCTAGCGTGCGGGCAGCAGCAGCAGCAGCGGAGGGCTGGCAGGAATGCTGGAGTCGGAGCCATAAAGTCTTTATCTGTCCAGCGGCACGCGGGGTCGCTGAAGCGCTGCCATATAAGGAGCGCTGGTGCACAGCACCGCCACAGCTGACTGCTCGAGTACCGGGCGTGATGCCTGCAGTGCTTCCACTGCACCTCCCCTCTCTGTGCCTCGTGTGGTTGTGGTACTGCGACTTACGTTGTACGCACCATAAGTTTCAGTACTTGTTGATGTGTATGTGGTACTTTGTTTTAGGTACTGCGTAGTATGCAGTGCGTACCATAGATCTCAATACCTGTTGATGTGCATTAAGTGCTGTACTCTTGCTGGTACTGGAATGATTAACATGCGCTTCATAACGCTCATGTGTATGTGCATGCGATAGTGCACTAGAAGTACTGTGATGTAGAGTCAGTACTACAACTTTCAATGTCTACTGTTGGTAAATATGCTCAGGATGCTGTAGTGTCTGCAAGAATCCCACTCATCTCAGCTTTCATGATAATAGGAACATACCACACAATCATTGCACATGTAGTACTGTACTCAAGGCTGTGAGATGCATACGCTACGATGTGTGACCTATAATTCACTCAGATACAAGAACTCCGTCGACCGCATTTTGAAATCCTTGGCTTCACTTCTATGCAATCAATCCATGCACAGGGTGCTAATACTTAGAGTACTGATGGCGGCAGCACGAACTCCTCCCGAAGAATTGTAGAGCTTGACAGGCTATTATACCTCCAGATGCATGAGCTGATGGGGCGGTCGTTCTAGCACTGATGAAAACTTCTCTTCATCATCAGTTTCATGTGCACTTGAGCATGTGATGACTGGAATTCTGTACTATTTGCTAAGCATAGAAGTGCTACAATAATTGAAACCAAACAGTGAAGGTCTTTGAGAGCGTCGTACAGATTGTCTCACGTGAGATGGATTTGTACTTCACCCACTACAAGCTTTCAATAATAATATCCAGGCACCGTCATGTACATTCCAATATGTACTTTCAGTACAATATAAAACTTCTTTTATACCCACGGGGCTAAATGAATATATGTAACGAGTCCACAGCACCTTGAAAGGCCTTAAGTGTATGCGATTCGTGTATGCTTAAATTACCGACAGTAATGTCTAGGATCCATACAATCATTTTATAATCTTTCAACTACAAAAGATATTCAATTATCACTCAGTTGTGAGATATTGCGCTTACTCCAAAACTAAGCACAACATAACTGACGGACGCACTCATCCAAATAATCTGCCCTGAGTAATTACTTTGATGCACGCAGTGATACATAAAGTGTTACAGCAGAGTAAAACTTCATTAATCAATAGCGAGCCGCACTGTGGGTTGTTCCGAGTACAATTCAGAATTTTCTACGCCCTGATGTACAAACTTCACCAACTTCAACACAGAAAATTACAGTAATCGGTACTGCTTTACGATCACTTCACATTCAACGTATAAAAACAAAGGAGAAGTACCCCACAGAGTATCTTTGCAGACTTATTTCAGGACAATCATAATAAAAATCGGCATTTTCAACAGAGTAAAAACGCTGCAGATTAACCTTGATGTATGAATTCGAAGTCGCATCCTTGACCTAAGAAGCTAACAAACAATAAAATCGAGGCTCGGATGAGTTTCGTCACCGCCTGACAAAAAAAAAGAATTGAGTAGTGAAGGATCTTGCAAGCACGATTGCGACTCCATCGCCAGCAATAAAAGCTCTGATCAATCATTATAAACGAGAAGCACGCTATTGCAAATAAGCACAGATAGAATAACAATTATGGCTTTTGGGTCGGGAACGTTTTACAACAGCATTCAAATCACATGCATTCAGGGACTACAGTAATGACGAACAGAATCAATTGTCATGACATGTCATTATTATTCTGTCCAATTACCAATTGAGAGACAAGTTATCGGCTTCTAAAGTTACCTGCTGGTAAGAAATGTCCCCAAACGACAATACATGACATGTATTCATAATAATTGACAATCAATCAAAAGGCAGACCTACGACCTATCGAAAGGCTAACGTGAATTTTAGAAAGACATTTCTTCGATTGCAGTATACCAGCAAAATAAGTCGTACTTTCGTATTTTAACTTGCACAGCAGTACACTGAAGTGTACCTTTTGTGTGTCACGTAATTGACGTGCTCTCCTAGTGTAAGCCATGTACTCTTATTTTAAACCTCCGAGCTTACGCTAATGTATTAATTGAATTTAGTGCAATTGTTTATGTTTATATCAAATGCATAATCATGTCCGAATAAAATTTTAAGATTAGTTCCAGAATATAGGTATCGTATTTGAAAACGATTGAAAACAAGCTAATTATGATCCGTATTTTTTCATTATTCAATGTTTTCTTAGACCCCTAATACGTTTTTCGTCTTCGAGGGCGACCTTCATGACAACAATATTTTTCAAAATCAATTTTAAGCAGGGAACTTTAATAATGTTTATTTTGTAGACACCGCTTGTACTTTACATGACTATCTCGTGAATACAAAAAGAACAAATTCTATTACGTTCAGTACAATTAAAAAAACCATCACCTACCCTAGATGAGCACCTCCAGCGCATGATGTCTACACTTGCACTTATAAGTTATTATTTTCTACAAACTATTGCATAAGGGGATAAAGTCTCTTTGTTTCGTCCTAAGAATACAGGAAACATAGCGACTTACGAAATATTGTCCTCGAAAATTTCACTTCAAATAACACAGATGTTATTGACTATTCATGTTTCAAATACGTGCTGTACGAGTACATATGGCACTGGAGCTGATACAACTTGACGAAACGAATGTGCTCGAAATAAATACAATTTAGCTCATAAAAAATCAAACTCCACATAGTTTTGTAAGAAACTACCATTAGTATTTGCAAACGAAGACCTGTGTCCGAAAAACATCAATATCAACTCAGGATACTTGGCCACTTCATCCTCAGAGAAAATGCTTCAGGAGCAGGTTAAGATTCATGACGGTACGGCTGCTTGAGACCTATTCTGCTGGCGAGATTCATTTTGAAGCGGTAAATGTACACACACTTTCTATTGCTAGTTTTTGCGGTGTTTTACAAGTTTTACGGTGAACCTTAATCTGAATTTTGGTGCCCTACGAAAGTATACGTACTTCACGCTTTCATATCTTAACCAAAACAGTTCTTGGAAGAAGAATCGCTGACTGTAGATCCGGATTGAGCTTGTATGTTTGTAAAATGAACAAACCACAAATAAATTCCATACTGAACTCCGCAACACGACAAGAGAAATTATGAGCTACGTCACATGATTCCAGTCGTGTAAATGCTCGCAAACCATACCAACGGGGCCATCATTCTCTGGCGACAGGCTCACGTAAAAACAAGTTTTTGCTTTATTCTGCGCGTAACAAATGATCTCTGGACGCGGCTTACCGTCATGGAACAATACAACACAGCCCGTTGTAGTTGTGCGGCGAGGCATCTGAAAGGAGTTATCATATTTACCAGGACTGTTCGTCGTCACTGCAACACGGCAATCTAGTGATAAATTCAAAACTGTCATCGAGAACAACGGGTCGCAAAATGGTGTGAACGTATCTCGCTTCGTTTCCGATTGCTGTCCAGAATTTAGGTTTCGCCTGCATGATTCATTCTCTGGTTTTAGCAGTAGGAACTAACTCAAGACGATTCTCGATTCAACGAGTTTGAAGTATTTAGACAGTTTATTAATAGTCTGTTTGCTAGCATAAAAAACTCAAACTGACATAGATTACTTGTGTGAAACAACCTTTGGTTTAAACTAATTCATTAGTTTCTTTAACTGCCCTGGACTGCTCAAAAAGTGATAATGAGGACCCAACGTCATGAGAGTAACAGTGTTCTGCCCAGCTGCTCTAAAACGAGCGTTTCGCACGAAATCTTTCAAAGCTTTAAGCGAACTTTGTTCTCTAACATAAATAAATTTCAAGTATCAGAAGCTCTTCTCTCGGTGGGCATTAAACGAAGAAAATGAAAATTTCCAACTGTTAAAGGTCACTGGAATAATTAAGAGAGTTGCCAACTCAATCGTAAGCTGAACGTACCAAAGTCAGTTTCACACAGCAGTACTTAGCCAAACTCTTGATAGACTTCGGGCGACTCGACTGGTTTGGCAAGCAGGTTTTTGTGCTCGATATTTACTCGGTAAAAAATACTACAATCGAACCAGCAACTCTTTGAGAAATTTCGCGGCTCGGCAGAACACTGCATCCAGCTCGGCACGTCGCTTTCTTTTAGCAAGAAAGCGTTATTATGCTGAGAAACCACTTTCATCGATTTCAGACTCTAAATGATGACTTTTTTTAAATTAGTCAATGGGAATCGTTTTACTATGTAACAATTTTCAGTATGTAGTTCTAAAGTAATGACATGTATGAAAATATCCAGGGCATTTAAAATGATCTCATGATTGGTGTAATCTAAACGCTTTCACTTTCTACGTAGAGGCAAGTGACATGACAGAGAGCTACCTTAATGTGCGCAAAAAACAGCTGAAAGCTAACACTTCTAAAGATAGTCAATCATTGATAAACTGGAAGTCGAAAATGGAAGACACTAGAATGAATGTAATGACACAGGTCCTGACACGTTTAACTGGAATTTACGTCACGTGCGTTCTCATTTCCAGCAGGATTGAGGACTGTGCTCCATCATTGTATACAACTTTCTCGACGTACAGTAACTCGAAGTAGCTTCTTTTCAAGTCTCAACCTGAAATTCAACTTAAGATAAATGTCACGCTTCAACAGTTGGCAACAATATCTAGGGTGGGAATAATTAACGTACGATTCTAAATCATAGACGACAGACACAACAGCTTCCTGAGTGCAGAGGTCACGGATGTTTCCTACTCTGTCGGGTCTCGTGAGCTGCGATGGAGAGATTTTGCAAGAATGGCTCTTGTAAAGGTCTTCTAGTTCCAATTATGAATACTAGGAAATACCAGAATTTTTTCCCTCGGGCACTAAAGAGGGCTGAATTAAACGTTAAATGAGAAAAACTTCCCTTCAGTTCTAGATGAGAGTTCAATTTACAACGGCACCATTCAATGACATTTCCAGATAACCAGATATCATTCACACGCTAAAGAATAAAGTTAACGTTGCAAAGTATAATTTCTAAAAAAAGAGAATTTCATTGCATAGGAGGTTCAAGAAGTCAGGGCAGAATCAATAATAGAATTTTTTTAGATATCAATAGAATAAAAAATTGATAATAGAAGAAAACTTTCATTTTGTCGCCCCACTGAAAGTTTGAGGACTCTGTGAGTGTAAGAGTGCATTTAATAGTTCATGAATTAGATCATGAAGTTCTGCAATGAAAATACACCCAAAGTACGAATATTTCCATGCATAAACAGCATACTAAAGACTTGGAACTATGATTTCTAAGATCCGAGCAGGCTGTATGCAACACGGCTGACATCAGTTTCTATTCTTTAACACCTCTTTCGTCCTTAGTTCATCACTCTCAGTTTATTGTTATGAAAATTGCAAACTGGTGCGCTCGTTGTAATTTTTAAGGATGGCCCCCCTGCTGCTGGCGCTCCCCATTGTGTCGGGTTGCTTGTCGCCAAGCCAGAGCCTCAACGCGACAAAGGGCGGGGATGAGCTGAACCCTCGAGGCATTCGCCACGCAAAATTACCTTCAGTAATATCGACTTTTTCCAGTGATAACAAAACAAATAGCTTTTGTAGTGATGTGGTATTTTTTCTTGGGACTGAATAAACCGATAGCTTTTGATGAAGATATGAAGTCCTAGAGACTCGTATCAAGGATACTAGGGTGTATATTTACCCATGTTCACTTCGACTCATTTTTGCCACCGTACTAATGAAAGCTCGCTATGAATGGGAAAAATGTTATTTTTGTAAAATGAAAATAAACTTAGTGCATTGTGTGAGAAAAGAATAATTCTCAAATAAAAACTTTCACAGTTAGAAGAAATACCTATCATGAGAAATTAATAATAATAAAACACCTCTCACACGTTTGTTAATTTTTCTTTTGAGTGAATTGACGATCTAAAAATAACCCGTTAGTATACATACAGTAGTTAGAAAACGCGTGCCCTTTAATTGTTGGAAAAGCCTTGATTTTACACCCAAACATTTTCTAACTTTCCATGCAGTAGCTATCCATCCGAAGTTGATGGATAAATTAATTTATCCAACAATGGTTTGTGGAGACAATTTGAAGCATCGTTTGAATGCCTGAATTCTACAAAATAGAATTCGATTTTATGAAGGAATGCATGGGAACACTAAGTGATTACAATAAATGATGGAACTGCTAGCTCAATTTCAATAAATTAGAATTAGTTGTTAGTTGTGTAGTAAACTATTATCATGACAAATTGCGGACAACTTGATCCCATAGTTTCCAGCAACAAAAGATTTTCAAACACAAGATTTTAGTCATCGATTAAGATTTTACTTATACTGGAATCTGCCTGATTTGGTTATCAAGCGAAAATAAACCTTTTCTTCATCTCTTCATAATTTGATTTATCAGAGACAGCCAGTTTTGCGAGTTTTAACAGATATGCCTTGTGAGTTCAGTCATAGTGATCCATTTTGTGTTGATATTTCGGCTTCTCGAATTCCCTTAAATGCTCACAAAAAGTTGTTGTGGGACTTACTTCAGTACTCGTGTACCGTACGATTCACTACCGTATACAAGTTCAATCTAACATGGACCTGCTTCGGTATTTCTAATCTGTTGTCCTTGGTTTGAAGCCTGTATTCGAGTTTTATCGTCATGAGATCCACGTGAGTACTATTATTCCGTAGTTGCGTGATTCAAAACAGTGCTCATAAGCCGTTGTCGTGTGAGGCACTACAGTGTTCCTGTATTCTTGAGTATTGCAGCTGCTCGCAGGACCCACGAGTTGCGGGAGTGTATTGAGAGCGGCACAGAGGGCGGAATGTTAAATTTGACCTTCATCCTCAGAGAGACGCCCCTGGTGAGGGCGGGCCCTGAGTGCTGCGTTCAGAAGTGCAAAGGTAAGACTGGCGGGCATCAGGAGAGAGCGAGACGGACCGAGAGATCGGGAGAAAATACATCCATAAATGCGTTTTGCTATTCCATGGCATAGGTGTTGCTGTATGTTGTGTAGCATTCGAATGCTGATAATGAGACAACTACAATGCTTTGTTACCTGCATCTCAGAGTGATTTCCTTAATATAATACATGAGTGAATACAAATGCTTGATACGCTCCATAGCATAACTTTCTTTTTATAACTTCACCAAATGGCGCTTCAAGAGTCAATAGAAAAGTTCAATGATATTGACATACTAATTTCCAATGACGCTCATGGGTGGAAATAAGACAAGAATTACAGTGTCCCCACAGATAGGTGTACAAGGAAGTAGGTGATGTTTACACGGTCACTGATAAAAGAAATAGATGGAACTCTGAGGCAGGTGTAGTGCAACAGGAAGGGGAAAGATCAACTCAGTAAATCAACCATGAGTTAAATTCTGCCTCGACATCATTCATCGTCCTAAAATCTTACTCAATAGATGTGAGAGACTTTTTCACATACATTTTCAGTTTTTTCACGTCAGACATCAAGCTTTGTGACCATAATTTCAGCTAAAATAGTAAAAGAATAGAATTAATATGAGCAAAGGATCAAATGCAGCAGTTTTTTCCTTTTCTTGAGTGACAGTTAACACTAAAGTCATTAATTTGATAATAGGTATGGCAATTATTGGAACGATCATTATTTTACAGAGGACATCAGACACTTGGACGCTAGGAAGAAATGTTCTATTATTTGTTCAAGTTCTTCACAGCCTGCGTTCTAATCTATGAGAAAACAACCCATAATTAAAAAAAATTATTGTTGTAGTGTTAAGTGAATATTAACAGAATATTGGAAGTGAATATTCTATATTCAATATTCAATGAATCCAAGAATTGAACTTATTTAAAATAAATGATTGAAAGAAAAACTATAGAAATTTTCCATGGCACGATCAAACCCAACTGAAAAATTTGGCGTAATACGAAGCAATATTTAGGAAAACACACCTCGATGCTCAAATGGGGAAGTTAATGGTAATTTTGAAGCTATATGAAGGAGGGAAGTCAGTGCAGAAATATGAAAATGACTGTCCAGCTAGAGTCTGCAACAAAGAGGGTGTTCTGGCTCTTGAGGAAACGACCTACTTGCAGTGGAGCAAAGGGCAACGAAAAAGTTAGCTCGAGAGTGAGTGAGCAAAGAGAGAAGCGGACCATAAGCAGAAGAGCAAGGACTACAGGAAATTTGAAAATGTTAGGGTTTAAAATTAAGCAAACGGAATATGAGACGAAGGCGAGACTTCATTGAAGATATGAATGTCCTGCGAGCAGAATAATGTAGTAAGGTTTTACCTTTTATCTTGACACTAGACTTTTTAGAATCAAATAAGGCAGCCCAGGGAACTTAGCTTATTGCAGTAAATTATTGAGCATTCGTGATTGTAAGGGGACTCCCCTTATAGTGATGGAGAAAATTAGACACATTAGCTCGAATTGTGCTAATTGTCCTTCTTCTTTAGCGAGCATGCACAGGAGCAATAACGCCCTATTTAGAGCGGGCAAATGACCACAGAACTAACATCACCCTATTTAGTAGACCTCAGTCATTTTAGCATCCCTGCCAAAGTCGAGACGGACTGTACTGTCAAAACAGCTCTGGCAACGTAATGCGTGATAAACAGAGAGTAAAGTGCGGGTAAAACGTGGAAAAGTTATCAGACTCTTTAGGCCTGGTTTTTAATATTCTCTCGCCTTATAGAGCCTCCTCGTTGCTGCATAATGAGAGAAAATTGGCGTGTGTACTTTCGCTCACTAATGAGGTGCAAAGTCAGTCTCGGCGGAGAAACCATTATGAGAGGTGGGTTGATTTCGCCATACACCCGACAGAACAACGCACTATCGCGAGCACCCAAATGAAGTGGGTTAGCTCTGCAATATACCTCTAGAATTATGGTAACAGCGAGTGCAGTCACTGAAAACTGGCTTATTTTGCAAGGAAACCTGGTGGAAACCAGCCACCGCATGTGCATTGATATAAAATGTAAGGGAACGAGATGAAGCGTTGACAGCTACGTGGGTCCCTTACACTGCAAATGTAGCTACGCTTCTCATGATATTTTAGGGAATATTTAGCATTTTATATTCAAGGCGATTTTTTGTCACTATTCATTTAGCTTCTGTCTCAAAGTCGTAATAGCACTTCATCTAACATTGGATGTTTTCAGTTTCCTTCTCAGTTTATTTAACCCAAATGATGTCCGTAGCTCTCCTCCTCTAAAAAAATTGGCATGAACATTGCAAGGTGAGTTCACCTCTTCATTTTGAGGAGTGCCCACAGAATGAAACTGTGGGAGACCTGCATGTTGTTGTACTCTTTTTTCATTCCAGATAAGTTTTCTATAAAAAATTGCTAGAGAAATGTTACATTATGATGAATTTTGTGGCATAGCATGTTTCTGCGAAATTCCTTCTCTAATCTTAAAGAAGAATAAATTGTTCATTTGTCCATATAGCTTCTATTTTTAATAGACTAATATGTTCCATAATTATCTTTACGCATGTGATGAACTGTTAAAATATA
Source organism: Trinorchestia longiramus (assembly GCA_006783055.1). Lineage (NCBI taxonomy): Eukaryota > Metazoa > Arthropoda > Malacostraca > Amphipoda > Talitridae > Trinorchestia > Trinorchestia longiramus. Next base: position 445,557 of record VCRD01000029.1, read on the forward strand.
CAGATATCTATGGTATCCATGTAAAGAGTATTTAGTTACGTGATGAATCGTTACGCTTTATTTTCTTAAATTGACAGAGAACAAATTTGACCCAAGTCTTGTTACTGATGTTCAATATTTTTCAGTGAAAAGTTTGAAAGTTGGCATCCTTGATTTAATCTACCTCTTGTCGCTCAATCAAATTTTTTTTAAGACTCCTAGTCATTTTTCGTCATATATTTAGAGTATCCTTGCGTAATATACTATTATGAACGTGTAACGAGTTTGTCGTTTACATTAGGTTCCGTAGAGCCGGTCTAAATCGAGTCTGTTCTACCGTGAAAAGATTGCTTGAAACTTACATTTGATACTGATACACCCGTCACATTGTAGATGGTATTACTCTCTATGTATGTACTTCAAACATCACAAACTTTATTAAAAAAAGTTTCCTTGCCTCAAGCAAATCTCTTCAACACATACATACTCCATAAAAACTAAATGTCATTCTAAAGAGTATCACATTCATGGTGTGATAAACTGTCATAAATTTTTACTTTTAACCTCATTTTCTCGTAACATGCAAACTGCATCGAACTCCCGGCCGTTCTCATCGAAAGGGGTTCTCGTTTTTGATGCGTGCGGTGCAGTACCAAACTTTTTTCTTGATGGTGTGTGTACTCCACCCAACTCTCAAGCCTAGACTTGCTCTTAAGTGCTCGTAAGGCCAACCTAGAGCCCTGAACTGGATGCGCCAACTCGCGCAACACCTTGCCTCTTCTGAACAGGACCGGTTAAGAAAAGTGAGTGCCAATACGCGCGTCACACGATTACAGGAGTACTTGCTGTTCTTGGAGCTGCAGTTAAGGTGACCTCAGAACAGGAGGAAGACGTAATTCCATGTTACCTACCTATTCATTATGGCATGATTATTATGACTTTCATGCTATCAAATATGAATAAATAAGCTTGGATGACCTCTTCCATCTATAAAAAATGGCGAGCGAATTGAAAGCTGCTTGGGAGAGTGATGCAGACATGAACGGTAACTACATGCTTTACCGATGAAAAGTTGAATTACTGATTTATGATAGTGGGGCTTTCTGAACGGTAGTATGCAGTGTTTCTTTGTGGCAGAGTCAACACAGAGTCAGTCCTGCGTTCACAGAAATACGTGACAATAATTACTAATTGTTGAAGTTGACTTTGTACGTGCATTTTAATTGATCTGAATAAATATATGTCACAATTTAAGTCATTTTTCCCTTTTTTGGTAGCACATTTTGTGAAATTACTATGTATAGGAAACTATGTCTTGGACACTAGTGAAAGGCAGGTCGTTGTATGAGAAACAACTAAGAGCAATGGTATGCACTGAAGAGCATGAATATTTACGAACGGTAGATAATGCTATTACTTTGTCAGTTATCGTTACAAACTATGGCTTATAATTAAAAAAATATAGGATTAATTAGAAATTTCCCTCTTAAAAAAATGTGGCACTGAGTGCTAACAAACACATATCGAAAACTTATTCCTGAAATCCAATAAATTTAATATTGTATTGCAAGTTCATTCATCCTACGCTTTCAGTCGAGATATTCTTGCGTATGTAGCAGTAACTTGCAGGCTTCAGGCTAGATCTGTTTATACAATATCAAAGACTGAATTACGGGTTTCCCGTGTAATAAATGTACTACTTCCGTGAGTGAAGTATTACTCTGAAGAAATCAATATTTTTAGTCATGGTAGAGCTAAAACGTGTACCAAAGTTTAAACTGTTATTGATTTCCTGGTTGTTTTTGCCTATTCTACTCCTGTTCTGCTTTGCACGAGTTTCATTTCAGTTTAAGTTTTAACATCGAGACTCATTGTTGACTTGTTGAAATGATCATCACCTGCGCAATTGAAAAACTACTTTATTAAAGAATTAGTAGATATAAGAAAATAAAGGTGATATACATATATGATAGCTGACTAAGACAACAAGATACGCGGACAATCCCAAGCTAAGTATACAGCGTACTGGGTTTCCTGACGCTGAAAGGGAACCATGATTTTTATTTACTAGAGCTGATCATAATTACTTTCATTCGTTGGAGAAAATAACCTCATATTATTTTCAATCGTTAAATTTTCTTCATTGTCAGAAATGCAGACTCTCATCGCAGCACTCGTTAGATAAACTCTGTAAACTTGAATAGAAGGAGAAGAACAAAACACGAGCTTTCTAAGACAGGCTGCGGGAGCATTTGAGCGAGAGGTCCAGAAAAAAGGTCTGGGCGCTGAGCAGCCAGAAACACATCGCACTTTCTCTCCACTACGAAGCCTCGTCGTAAAGACTGACCGAATACAAGCAAGTGCCAGGCATCGTTGTTTAGCAAATGAAAGCGCTTCCAAGATGCTCGTGTCAGGCAGTGAAATCTTAGAACAGCCTACGGGTATGAGACCATTTATTCTCTTTCTCTTTCTCTGTAAAATAAAGCTAAATTTAATGTTCTCGCTCGATGCTAAAGTTGCAAGAACGGTTTGGATGTTCTGAGCTCATCCGACCTGCGTGGCGCTTCTAAATGAATATTCGTTCATTAAGGTTTCGAAATCGGAGCAAGATGAAATAATACTGAGGTTATTTAGCTATTGCAGCGCATGAAAACAGACCGTACTGCTCGCCAAATATTAATTACTTTAAAGGGAGTCCTTCAAGGCCTGTTGCTTTGAGCTGCGCCATCAAATTGCACTGAACTAGGAAACTGTTATGAAATTAGACAGAACTAAGATTTTGTATAGAAATTGCATAGAGCTAGAATACTGTGTAGAATTAGACATTGCGTAGAAATGGCAAAGAATTTGGATACTGTGTAGAAATTGCATAGAACAAGGATATTGTGTAGAAATAGTAAAGAACTTGGATACCGTGTAGAAATTGCATAGAACAAGGATATTGTTTAGAAATGGTAAAGAACTTGGATACTGTGGTGAAATTGCATAGAACTAGGATATTGTGTAGAAATGGCAAAGAACTAGGATACTGTGTAGAAATTACATGGAACTAGAATACTGCACGGTTTCTCTAGGTCATTGTGATGTGCGGCTGATACTTGGATGTGGTTCTGCACCGTCGATACCAGGCTGCTCTAGTTACAAATGACTGTCAGGTGGCGATACTATGTTGTTTGAGTATAACTGTTCAATTTCTTCCTATCCTTCTTCACTCGTGGTGCCTGTGCTTGACTGAGATGTATGAGCGTGAATGAGATGCCTGTGAGTGATTGAGTCGTAAGCTTTAGACTGTATGGGACTTGAGCAGCAAGCCAAGAATAGATCACTCGGTTTGTTCCTGTTACCGTATATTATTTTATCATATTCTGTCATTTTAATGTTTATATATGACTTCTTTGACATCAGATTGTACTATTTAACGAATGGCTTTAAGTAGTTATCTCTATTGGAAATAAACTAGCACAATGATCAGAAATGTATATATGATATTAGTAGTATCAAAGTTCCAAGCAGAATACCATCGGAGTTTCCACATTCCATGATTAATCTTAAATCTTCACAAAGAGTTGTTCCAAAATGCAAATGGTCTTCATATTGTAGAACTACTCATAAGTTCTAAAGCGAGATGCGCTTATAATTGCACGTTACAAAGTTTTCAGAAAAGAAGTTTTCCGATTTGCCCAACTGACTGGCAGTCGAGGTAATTAATTAAGAATCGATCATTCAGAAATCGCATTCGTTTCTAGTCCCTCTAGAAAAAACTTTATTCCAATCAAGCATACATGGAAATATACAATGGTTTTCCATTCTAATAAGAAACCTCTTAAGATTAGTGATTATGCTTTCCGCAACTGGTCCCGTCCTTCATGTGAAGTGATGTAGAGGGTCGTAGGGACACGTACGATGACCTGGACGCTTGAGGAAATAGTTCAAGTCAGTGAGTCTGTTAGCCTACCTGGTCTCTGGGTCACAAGCAGAGAAAATTCGAGGGCTGCTTGGGGATTCGAACTCGAAACCAGAGACCTGGGAGCACAAGCAAATGTCGCTAAGCCACTCAGCTACAGGGCAAGATCGTGTGTAAAGAATTATTATGTTTCAATTCAGAGTAACCACTGTTTTTCTTTCGTTTAATTTGTTCGAATATACGTAATTCATAAGCACTTCTCCCTATCACATCGTTCCATTATTGTTTCATTTATTTCAGGCTATGGATTGCTTTAAAAAAAATGAAGCGTTCATGAGGGTTAGTAAAAATATCGTTCAATAAGCCGAAGTTTCGGAAGATTGATGCATGCTTACCAAATATACTTTTTTGTTTTAACATACAAATAGCGTTATTGTTCGTTGTAAAAAGATTATATTTTCCAGCAGCGATATTCGTCGTGAAAACATGCAGCAATGTGTAGACGTATTACAACGCACACGAAGGTCTTCATGTGGCTTGACTGCTTATGTACTTTTTACATTAATTTGATAAATCGGTAGCTGAAATTTTAGAACCATTTAGCGACCACGTGTTTCCTTTCGATTAAATATTTTGCTGCATATCTCCGTTTTTGGAGTACAATAGGAAACAAGTAATCAGTGTGTAATGTCTACTATTAATGATAAATATTTTTAGAGACGATTTTTTAATACATATGTTTCAACAGCGTATGCATTATAAGGTTTATTTGAAAGGTGGCTGTATGGGACTTTAGGAAGATGAAGGAGGGAAAGACTTCGAGGAGGATCCATTTCATGAATGATATCAATGAAAATTTAAGGTACAGTCTCCATATATTTACCTTTTCTTTAGCAAAGAAATAAGCATAGCTCTTTATTACTCCTCTTATGACCTATTAACAAGATAAAGTTAAGACAATTTTCTTGGTTCAAATGTTTACCAAATAATAATATTATTCTGTATTTCTCGACTTTTGAGCCACGTTTTCAAAAACAAGGATTAATAAATACGTTCTTAGTACTTATTTCAAAACAAATGATTACCTTTATGAGCGCAAACGATTCATCTGATCACCAAGACTGCCTTGAAGACCAGATAAGCTTCAGTTTTATTCCCCAGCAATAATTAAAGAAGAAATCTGTCGTGATGGCATTACTAGATACAGTCAAACAAGCCACACAAGTTAATTGCGGTCATGGTCAAATCTTTTAGATGCGTTAGAACAAGTTTCAACATTGCTTATCAGCACTTGATTTTTACCAAGTCCCTAATGCCATAGCGTTTGATCCAATAAAACCTTGCTTGGCGTCGTGAATTCCACATCCAGCTCTTTAGATTTCGTATTTTGCATCTCACAGTACAATGCAGAAGTTTCAATATTTGCCTATGTTTTTGAATTCCCTCTTTAGAAGCACCGGAATCTGGAATTTCAGTAGCATTCCAAAGCAATTTTTTTGCTCGCAAAGCGTACTACGTTGAGATGTTCATGATGCCCGTGAAAACAGTTTGTTAGCCAGTCATTTTTATCAAAGGATTGAGTTATTGTGAATGCTAGATGCCAGGGGATAGCATCTGGTATTGAAAAGTGTTTACACTTTTGTGTTCACTCTATGCATCATGTGAGCTTCTCTAGGAATGATCAAAGTCGCAATTAAAGCTAATAGAACTGATAAAATTTTCAGCTATTTATTTATAGACCTTGAATAAGAAACTTCTTTACAGAATCAATCGATGTGTATTTGATATCTAAATAATTTTAATTGAGTGAATTTACAAAATTAAAGCGTTAAGTCGTCGCCTTAGGGTTCTCTACCAGGGAGTAGTTTCACCCGTGAGAAAATTTTCAGGCTTCACAGGAAAAACTGCCTAGAACAGGAATCATTCATATTGTCGGTATGCACTATAACAAACAATTAAATCATGCGTGAAATGATGCTCAAAATACGTATTACGTACTTTTCTCATCAATTTAATTTCAAGTAATTCAATGAGTACTTGATACGAAACAATTAAGATGAAAATCTGCAGTAACAAAAAGAAAAAAGTATCGAGCTTTCCTCACAATAATACGAAATAGGCTCACCAAAGTGTCCTATCTATAGTATATAACCTCAACAAACAACGATTGAGCTGTGGGGCTGAAAACAATATTAATAAGCAAAACGGCACACTCTTTGGGAGTGCTTACTAACATTCTTCGTGACAACGCTGAGCTCGAAAACAGACTAGAAATGCTCAATGTTATGCACAAACTTCCATAAGAGTACGTACCTTAACGGGCGGCAACGCCCTATGGCGCATTACTAGGGGTGCTGACCCTGATTTCGGGCAGGCGGTTGTCTGCCCAAGAATCCTGCGGTGCCAGCTAGGGTTGATCTTTCTTTCCCTTGTGGTACAAGTGCTAAGAGAAGTGGCCGCCCTTTTGAGGCCCACAGTGCTTTTATTCTAAGTGGTGTTCAGCAGGAAGACAGGTAACAAAGTATTCTCGAACAGGAAGGTATACTAAAGAGCGTGAACAAGCAATCGTGATCGCGTACCGGTGACATCTCGCAACTCTCCGTGTTCAATACAACTAAGTATAAGAGATCGAACTCCTCTTGCATGCCAGCGAGCGAACTCTGGGTTGCAACCTGTTTAACTGAACTCGTCCGCTTCTTAAAAAAGAAAAGATGGAGAGAGAATGAACGCTCCCATTAAGAGAAGAGTGGGCACGGATAACACTTTCTGGAGAGCAGGATCGGCCGGCGGGCTAGATCGTATGGATAAGGAACGCTTATGGCGTTTGCAAAGTCTGGCTTCTCAGTAATATGTTTATTGTGATGACTACGTAAGCTGTAAGTCATATCCTGCTGACGAAGTATAATACATGGTAGAAGAAAATTTAAATTTCATATTACAATGGATTCTTCACAGAATCTCTCACAAATTTTGATACAATATTCAAAGTTTTTTGTCAACGTCAAACAAATTAAACTATTGTTACTAACTTGATCACCATCCAACATGATTTTCTTTCTGTGATTTTTTTACGAAATAGAACCAATATTACAATTTGTTCTTGCACAGTCATATCGGATAATGTTGGTACGATGCATGTTGGTATTGTAAGCATTGTTCGCTGTTAAAATTTACTGAAAACTGCAGAACTCCAATTAGAAAATTTGGTGATGGGTTTTAAGGAAACGAAGCTAGTATTTGAAACATGATGGTTATTCTCCCATTGAACATTCGTTACTTGAGGTGTACTTAGTCACTGGCCATCAAGAAGTAGCTGAGTTGGCATCGCTCTGTGTGGGACGTTTGGACAGATACACTGGCAGCAGTTTATTACGGGTGAGTATGTGTTACCAAGCCCTACAAGAATACTCGTGGGACCATGGACACGCATTCTAGTTACTGCTGTGATAGCAATCATCCTACCAAAGCTTCTATAGCGTGTACTGAGAAAATATTCCCTTCATGAATGCGCCTAGCGATTTAGGGGAGTAAAACGTGCTGCTTCTGACCTAGAAGACCTAGAATCAAATTACATGGGTTTGTGGTATAGCATTTAAACAAATAATGATTATTGCTGCATTTTTTGAGATTAACAAAGTTATTTTTCTTTCATAAGTGCAACGCTTTTGTATTGCAGTAGAGTCTTAGAACAAACCTTCACCCATAAATAATTTAATTAGTGCTTATTAGCTCTATATTTTTAATGTTTGAGTAATGTTTGGCTACTTCAATGCATTTCACAAGTCAATTCATCGTGTGATGCTGTTTTCTTATTCATGCTAACGCAAGGGAAATTTAAGGTACTCGTATAATTAATTTCTGTTTACAGATGTTAAGAGATTTATTGGAGCTTAAGTTTGTTAGTACACACGATTCCAAAAAAATCAGCGTTGTTCTATTAATCATTATTTCATCTCCTAACTTTCCAAGTAGTTCCAATTAATTAGGGTCTCAAATTTCTGAAACTAAAACATTAAATTCTTTTAGCTCTCCATTACATAGCATCGACTTGATTATTTTAAGTAGACAGCAAACAAATGCAGACGAAAAGAATTTCGTAAATATTTGAAACATCAATTAATTTTTCGATTGCAAGTCTTGAAATGCATTAAGTGGTAGCACATCTTGAATAGTTTGGTAATTTTTCATGTTCTCTAATCGATACTGATCTGGGCCACAAGAACTGGCTCTAAGAAATAATTCATTATTTCCATACAAAGACATATATAATGAAATTAGTAAAGCACACTAAATTAAAACCGAAACTAATTTCACGTAAGAAATTGTAACGCGTTCACGACAAGAACGCTTACCTACAAAGCATACATGTACAGTACAATGCATTCCACTCATATACCACCAGATCAATAATTCAAAGTCAGACAGTCTCATTTCTTTGTTCAGTTATCATTGTTCATACAATAAGAGCTGGTCCGAATATCGGCGGATGTACAGTTAGAAAGAAGATTTCTACAGCAGGAGCTGACCTGAAGAGATGGCCTCCAACCTCTGGAACGCTTTCTTACCGGTCGCTCCTCCGCGTCTTGCATTGAGCCTGAATCCTTGCTAAAAGGAGGTAAGAAAGACGGAAGCTCAACTTTATTATCACATTTCGTTGACGTTTCTTATACCGAGCTGCAATCTTGGCAACACTGCTTTGGATTTCACAGGAAAACTGTGTTTTAATGAACCTCTAAATGATAAAGAAAACGCTCTCAATCAGCTGCATTTTTCATCAAGGGAGGAACGTGGGTGACGAAGGTACGGCAAAAATTAGGTGAAACGAGACCCGTTTTAACGGCACACAATGACCCTTGATCTCGGTAACCTGGTTGTTTAATCCTGCACCATAATTTCGCTAAAAGTGTCGATGGCTAAACCCCCCAGCAATTAAGATACACAGGGTTTGTCTCTCGCAAACTAGATACTTTGTACGCTCTGCTATGGGGACGAATCGACTAAACTTGTAATACGATTCTCGGGGATGACTGTTACGAAATACCTGTCTGTGTTAGAGACCTCGTGTTTTAAAAATTGTGTCACAAATTTCATCGTTCACTTTAAATAGATAGAATGTTTCCTTGCTTCAATTTTTCTAAAAGCTTATGTAAAACTGAAGACTTGGCTTTTTGATTGTCAATTTGAGTCAATTTAAATTGCATTCCTGATTTTTTACCTTATTCTCTCTACAGAAATTTCGTAAGTTTGCAAAGAAGAATCGCACTAATTAGCTGTTGTAGATAAATTGAAGTAACCGAAGTTCAATAGCATATTGTGCTGATCAGCTGCTTGCGTATGCGCCCAGGCTCACAAGATTCCCTCAATAATTAGTCACGTCACATAATCCCGTGATTTAAGCGTTCAAGAAGTTTATGAGACCTTGTAAGAGGCCTCTAGCTGTGCCCACTTTATTGACCTGTATAACTTAGTGCCTTTATTTAGTGTCTCCCCACGTCCAGTAAGTTCACTTGCCAACATTGTGTAATTTGAGCATTATACGTTCTATTTATTGCCGTCATTACGGTCGGTAGCATAGCGTATGCAGACGACATGACTCTTTGTCATATTCCCGGCAAGTTCACTGGCAAGGATAAGATGTTAAATTGGACAAGTAAACCTACACGCATTGTCTGTAGTAGTGGGAGTTTTCTTTCAACACACATTTTCCTACTGAGTGGAAAATCGAGCAAACAAAACAAAAGTATCTTTGATCTTGAATTGATGGACATTTTAGCCATATTGCACTTTCTTGCATCTAGTGACCAATTTGTATCAATATTTTAACATACTGTCTGCAGACCTTGTTGCTATTCACCTTTGATTTGTGAAGTCGATAAGACAGGGATCGGCCTTGAGACACTTCTGAACTTGAATTGCCATTCATTCGAAAAATTATGATCGTAAAAATGATACAAAGCTTAGAGTTACGATCATATTAAATGACTATTGTGAATAACTGAGCACCTCCAAGCCTTATTGGTTGACTGAATAAAAATAGAAGCAAACCTTTTTCAATATCAAGCTCCTCGTATGGTACGAAGAACTACGTATTGTTTGGTCAGCTCTGACTTCTGCTCATGGACATGGTCCTGTTCGTGGTTACAAAACAGTGAGTAAGATTCCATACCAGACAAGCAAGATTATTTGATGAACAGTAAGTCACAATGGGGTCGAAAAAGGTTTGTGGACTCGAAAATGTTCAAAACGCTATCAAATGTTTTTAAACTAAAAATCTTACACAAAGCCAGTAACAGAGAATAGAAATAATTAACACACGTCCAATTTTTCACATCAAAATTTATGCATTCCCTAAAACCTTTTCTCTCATGGAGAAAATAAATGCGAGTACCTTTTGGAATAATATTTTTTAACAAGAAACTTCACGCTGCAAAATATTTTGTATAGATGAGTACATAGGAAGTCCTTCAATATCCTGCATCTATACATGAACATACAAGTTCGTAGGCGCAATAAACGGTAGAGGAACTATTCATATTGATTGTAGCTTTTAATTGATTTTAAAGTATGGATTTTGTTGAATTTGTTAGTGAGATACATACATTGGCAAAGTTGACTTAATATTGTGGAATTTATTTGTATTCTTTCCGTACGTGATTACCTCAACACGTACAATTGGTTTATAAGGATGTATGATTGATGTAGTCATATAATATTACTCTGTAAAGCAAGTGTGTGACGTCAAGATGCTTTTACAAAGATCTTTAAGTTTGCCGTTGCAAATTTTGAGCCTCTTAGCCCATCTATTATGTTATTCTTATGTTATAGTGATCCTTTTGAAGTGATGAGCCAGTCATCACAGTAAAGTGTACGATGTGCTATCGCTGTTTACTATCAGATCCTAATAAGACATGGGGACGGATAGACTATTCCATAACTATTCTAGAAAAATCGTGCTAAAAGTTCTATGATACAAAACCCGTTGAATTTAAGGAATATGTTGACCTATGAAATAAGTTTCAGTTTTTATCTCTCTCGAGACTTGGCTGACAATTCATGCAAGCGTTTGACAAAAACTTTTCTTAAAATTTAGGTGGCCTTTTGCGACGAAATTTAGCGTACCTTGATAATTTTGAATCTTGATGGTAGTGTTTTCATTGTTAAGAGTGCTTTCTTACATGACTGTAGTTACATGTAGTGCTTGAAAAAGTCATCAATTTGATATTGGTCGTATGGGAGTATGCCAGAGCGTCCAAATGTCTTCAAATGACCGCACATTATAGGAATTTTCTATGTAAAAACTAGTTTCACAAATCAACCAGCATAAATGCTCGACCATCTGACAGGATTTTTCTATTCTAAGATCTGGCATAATTGGCGACTGTATGTACAATTGATCACATTAAAAATAAAATCCAGCTAGGCAAACTTACTCTACTCCTCTAGGCACAATGCACTATTAACAGGATATTAACTTACGCCCTGTAGAGAAATAACGACGCTAATGGAATATAAATTTATGTTTTGTGTTTTCTAGCAAACGTTTGAACAGTTGGTAGGCAAAAACATAAAAAACGTCAAAGAATTTGCGAATAAAATAGAAAATTCTGTCTTGAAGTTGACGAACTTGGCTATGAAAAATTTAATGTTAAAGTTCTATATACACATCTACAGTAAATAGTTGCATCACTTATTGCTGAACTCACATCAGTCTTATGAATGATGTATACACTCACCAGTGTTCAATTAAGATGCAGTATTTTTCACATTATCTAATGTTACCAGCTGCAAGTGGGTGAAGTGGTTCCTTGATTCTCATACATGACGTTTACTAAGTTCAGTACAAAATTAATTATTGTCCGAAGTTCATTGGTATAAATAATATAGTATGGGACGAAACATTCATTTTATAGTACGACAAGGATAACAAGAATGATCACCTAATTTTAATTTCTAAGTTGCTACCACAACAAGTCAGCTTGTAATTAAATACACAAGAGGCCCCCCGCATGACTCTCGATGAAGGCTGTAGTTGTTAAAGCTGGCAAATTGGGTTTAAGTGCGTTCAATTCTGAGTCGAGGCTTCGGATTAGATGATCTGTCAACGCCTCAATCACAGGATGAGGTTATCGAAGACCCCATAATTAGCTATGATCAGGCAGTTCCCTTCTGCGTCTCCTGCACCTCAGTCTCCTGCACCCCAGCCTCCTGCACCTCAGCCTCCTGCACCTCAGCCTCCTGCACCTCAGCCTCCTGCACCTCAGCCTTCTGCAACTCAGCCTCCTACACCTCAGCCTCCTGCAACACAGCCTCCTGCACCTCAGCCTCCTGCAACACAGCCTCTTGTCTGACCTGCAATACAGGCGTGACGTAGCTTCCAGGGCATCATCAGAATTTGGAAGCGTGAATTGCACACCAGTGCTTTAGGAATCAGGAAATCAACGGACAGGGTAGCATGGCCAAAATGACAGTTCTATTGTAGTACTTAACAAATTCGTACCAATGGACCTCTTCAATTCCTATCAGTATCTCAATTCATTGGTATATATGAGATATTGTGTATAAAATGGTATATAATCTTGCACCAAAAGAAAAAGCACCAATTAGAATTCTGAAGCATTGTACTATCAAGAACTCGTGTCACTTGAAGTACATAGAGCTGACTTTGTGGACCATACACAAGGAGAATATTATTGTAGCAACACAGAATTTGCTATTGCCACAATAGTGGATAAAATTGGTTTACTAATGTGTTTAAATCAGTATACAAGTACAAAACGTTAAACATGAACTCAAACAGTTGCAAGAAAAAATGAATATTTTTCGATGAGAATGATGTCAAATTACGGTCATGTGTAGAGTAATGATGATACAGAGCCTACTTCCTCATTTTTGAATTATCTTCTACCTGCAGCTAAAGACAGAAGATAAACGTGAGTGTGTTAAGTAATTTGCTCATGAGCGCGGAACTGAACCGGATCTGACACGGTTCCTCAAATGTCTCACGAACACAATGTAATAAAACACTGCTTGCGCTAATGCATGCAGGTGTCTTGCTAATATTTTCTATCCTATTCGAAGTATTTACACATTTTCTGAATGTTGTCGATTGTCTTTGCAGACTTGAAATACTATAAAACACATCTAGATAATCAAATCTTCGTACAGGCAGTCCTAAAACAATGTGCGCTTGAGTCTTTGACTGTCCATTACCAGGGGGGAATTAGACTAAGAGGATTCGTAGAGTGTTCTTTTATGACATTTTACTTCCTTAAATTGAATATAATTCTCCTTTATTCAACTCATTACACTTGCCCACCATGTCAACAAGCACACTTATCAAAACAAATATGTGAGTAACTGGCAATCAAAGAGTGAGTACACTCTTTTGTGACACTCTTTATATAAACTTGAATTCCTGGATACCCGTTAATTAACACCGTTTGCCAACGGCACAATAACATAAAACATTTCAGTTAATGTGCTGTGAAAAGCTAGGGTAAGTGGTCATTAATATTAAAGTACTTAAATTAAGGAGGAAGTTGGATGTCTGTAGTTCTTAAAATGTCATAAAAATTTACGTTGTGTCACACATTACAGAAATATGTTAACTGTATAGGACCATGGGTACGCTATGCTTCTAGTGAGATGGGCCTCAGAAATATTCGTAAATTTAACTCGAGTTTCACCCAAAGGACAGATGCACGTAAGAATAATTTTAATGAAAAGTCATCCTCTTGAACCATGAAAAGTTCCTCATGAACCTTTCACTCGAATTGCATTTTCAGTATCAGTGATTGTGATAACTGAGAAAATTCTACGTATGGCGTATAAAATTTTGCAACTATATTCTTTGTTATTCCTGGATTACATTCGGTAATTTAGGAGCAACTCCCCAAAAAATACAAAAGAATACTTACTCATAGTAAACTATTAATGATAGGCCCACCAATATCCCTTTAAATACTGCAGTCAGTAAATGACTGTATGGTAACGACATGCAATCTTTAGCGATCTTTAAAAATGTTGTAAAATAAACATAACTTCTTAAACATGAACTCAAACGCTGTTTCTTTATTTTGCACAGAAAACTAATTTTCTTACGATGGTATTATTTTTTACCCTGCTCAAGTGCCTTCATCATAAAAAAGTTTTTAAAAAATACATTTTTTTAAATTGGAGATAAAAATGTGGTCGCTAAAGGGTTGGGCCTGAAACACCCAGATCCTCGATCGCGGAAATATTTTTCTGCAAAGATGCCCACAATATCGCTCTGACACGGAAAACGGATCTCGGACACTCTGTAATCTTTGCACATCCCCAACCCTCTGGGGATGAAGGCAGCCAGTCGGTGGCTCGTTTTTGCACCCTCGCTTCTTCCATTATTCTGACGCTATGAAGTTTGTATGGAGCCGTGCAAAAGCTTCGCTCTCCAGACATTGTCACTTGATTTCTTCACTTTTTCCTGAGACAAACAGGCAACATGAAACACGCATCAACAAATTTGGACGAAGCTAACGGTTTTTCCTTAGTTTAATCTTGTTATTGATATTATTGCTACTCGTTGCAATGTCTTAGTTATTAGTTTAGTGAAGTATATTTTTCATTCAAATTTCACAGTGGGGCAGTGGATGTGCAATCACATTCGCCTAAAGTATACCTGATGATCTTACGGAATTATTATTTCGTTCGCAATTTCTACCCAGATTCATCACTCATAACTTATAATGCTCCCGGTCGCAAAATGGCAAGTAAAATAAAGAGAAGAAGATTCGTTGCCGGGTCTTCTTCTAGTTCATACTAACAGGAAGACTTATCTTTCAATACGTTATCTCCGAATCAAGATGGGTTCCTGCAAGCTTACCCGATTTTTATCAACAGTCTTGTCTTCACTTCAATAATTACCTATTAAATGAACAACCTCCACTATAAACACGCGCCAATCAAACAAGGTTCGAGGGTTGTATCATACATTCTTTAGAAAAAGATGTACTTTGAACACACGCAATACACAGCGATGTTAATTTCAAACCTGTAACGAAGAAACAAGGGGAGAAAATGTTGTGCACATACCAACAGGTAATTCCCTTGAGAATCCTGAATTACGTTTTAGGACATTACACCTTCAGAATATTATATGAAATTCTATCATAAATCTTCAGACATCAGCTTCCTGCAGCCTCCTAATAACATGAACGAACCAAGAGGATGAAATGCTCTGTTGAAAAGGCACAGATCTGAAGACGCTAGATTAAAAGTTAAAATGAGATAGAAGTATTAGATTTTTTTAAATGAGATTTTATTTTATGATTACGCGATCAAACGTTTGCACTATCCCCTTGACAGACATTGAGAAGGCGAACTCAGAAGTTATAACAACCCTTCCCGTATATATTAGCTATGTACATTTTCTAATAAAATCAGTTGTATGTATTCAGTTGACGAATACATTTTTCTAACTTGAGCAGGAAATGTTGTATAGTGACGAATAACTTCGTAGGTACTTAAGATCTTTGGTGTGATCAAAGAACTCTTACTGGCAGCGTGTGATGAAGGGCGGACGTGGGGCGATAAAGTTCGAAAGTTTGAATTTAAAAAAGGCGCTAACGGCAGTTTATAATTATTCTTGCTGTGGGAAAGGGGTTTAGACCCAACAAGATACGCCCTCTTGAAGGTAATTTTGTAGTACATGTTTACCCAGATCAAGTGAAAATGCGTGGGTGTGCTATGGACTCTTAGTTGCTTGCAACTGAAGACGCGATGAATCTGAACACAGTGTGAGGTGCGTACAAGATGGAAACCTGCAGCATGAATGTATCGGCAGCTGTCACTGAGATGCACCTGTTCTGTATCGCTAGTTCACCTGCAGTCGACCACACCTTCCCTAACTTTCTTAACAAACCCAAGCGAAGCTCCATTATTCTTACGCGGAAACTTTGAGCTTAATCACTGACCAATTCTCACGCTCAATCGACCTCCGCCACTATTTTTGGCCGAAGTCTATCCGTATCAGGCAGCCCCTCACCAGGAAAGTCTCTGGAAAGAATGCCAAGCTCCGAGTCCGTGGTTTCCTTTTATTCTGAGGCCTCCATTGTTTTTTGTCCTGGCTAGAGATTATGTAGACGGAGACCTTAGCAATGGTACGAAAATGAGTAAATTTGGTCGTTTCTTTGCAGAGGTTGGAACAAAAACAAATTTTAGAAATGACAGTCTTCTATAGTGTTCTTTGAAAACTCTAAACAGCAGCTCATGAAATTGACATCAGTTAAGATAGGGGCTGAAAATACGTAATCACACCTAAATGAAAATTTCATTATAGTGTTTGCTTTTACTGTACGGTATAAGAGATCGAACAACAATCAATGTGTCTATCCATGAGCCGTATTGTAGTATTATAGCTGTAGTATGTAGCTTTCCGACACTATTCATCTACAAATTTTTACTCGCTAAATGGAGACGTTCTAACGCTAAGTCAATGCTAAATTAGTGGTATAATGCTTCGCACAGGGTTATTAATTGATGCTTTTTTTTAATCTTTGATCGAATCCAGCCTGTAGTTTCCACAGTTTTTCGAATTATTGTTCGATTTTAGAGAAAATTTTTGTTGTAATAAGTATTTTATGAGATGAAGGTAGGACACATTTTGAAGTAATTCCTCAGGTTTAGAAACTGTTCCACTGGCAAGTCATTTAGCGAGTAATAATTTTCGTGTTATCAGTTACATCATTAGGGAACACGAAAGGTTGTGCATGTATACACAGTTGCTGTATCATCTGGAAGGCACACACCCGGGGAAGTAAAATTCCCTTGAAACCACAGGCTTAGACCAGGAAAAAAGAGCGGTCGTGGTTAGGTTGTCATTAACCACAGCGACAGGCACCTGTCTCCAAGTTTGTTTTTCACGGCACATGCTTTGTCCCAGGGACACGCCCGGGACAAGCTTTTGGTGCTAATGATGGATTCGTGCAGCAATGTGGAGCATTTTTTCTGTCTAAAAATACATCGGCGTGTATCATGGATACAGAAACGTCACTTTACCGATCCTACTGCCATGACGTTTTCGACATTTCATCCGCTGCAGGGATGTGTCTTGTACATATGTATCATACAAACAGAGACAAGTGCCTTTTTATTCAATATCTTTTAGTAGATAACTAGACAGTTCCCGTAAAAATTCCACTGGTTGAAACTGATAAAATTAAGCATTTTTCGATCCATAATTGCGATACAAGTTTCATTACATTTGACTAATTTAAAATTATTATAAAGAAAAATGCATTAAAGATTTATGACGAATTATTGAGTTTTAAATGGCCATTTTTCTTGAATATATAGAGAATTTCCATTTTGTACCTTATTTACCGATAACAGGGCCTAAATAGTCCCCGTGAAAATTCCACACTTTAAAAAGGATAAAATTAAGGATCTCTGACGTAAAGTACAATTTTCAGTTTTACCCATGGTACTACCAGAACCTGAATATTTTTCATGAATATATATATATATATATATATATATATATATATATATATACATATATATATATATATATATATAACTTCCATTCTGTATCTTATCTACCGATAACGTAGCCTAGTAGGAGAAGAAGGCGAACAATGGGGGGAAAATGACGTGTTTTATAGTAATCCGGCGCCTTTGGTATCCACAATTCAATGCTTATAATACGTGTATACCCGGCCTGATTTCAGTTCAACAATTTTTCTTCAGTAAGAAATAGGAACTAATGGGATGGACACACACAAAGAGGAAGATACACTGTCTATTATATAAGTGAATTTCTCGGTCGGAATTTTTATTTTATTTCGATATGACAAAAGAGAATGTTTCTCAGATTGCGGTAGTAAATTGATGTCATGGTAGGGGAATGTAAAACAGAGTTCAGGCCGAGAATGATGACATTAGTTTACGTCCAAATTAGAAGTTTGAATTCTTTCTTCTAAATGCAACGGCACACATCATTAAACCTGTGAAGTGGATCGACACTGAATCAAAAGTTTTTAAAAATGGCTACCAAAACAAAGTGATTAAGTTATTTCAGGATTTCCTATCTTTTTTGTCGGTAATGCACTCATACAGAATTAAAAGTATTGAAGTTATTTGTCGGCTAGAAATATTTAAATTAGAGACCAGAGCTTATGCTTTTGTTCTGCTACTATAGTATATTCTACAGCAACTCTGCACCCAAAAATTGTGGGAATTTTAAATGAAACCTGTAAAAAAATTTTGGTGGGACTTGTGAGAACTTTTTTATGAAACCTGGGGTTTTTTCAAAAAACATGGAAGAATATTTTACGAAATCTGAAAAATGGTGATAAAACATGAAAAGCTTGATAAAACCTGAGGGAATATTGATTCTGGGAGAATTAACTTTTCACCTGAGCGAATTTTCGATGAAAACTGAGAGAATTTTTGATCATCTAGTGGGAAACAAGATTTCACATTCCACTGTAGTGGCATCGAGCTTTTGGAATAATTAGATGCAATTTCCTGGTCAAATGAATTAAAATGTTCTACAGCGTAAAGCTATTCAGGTGCTGGAAACTGTAGGGCTTCTGCCAGACTGTGGCCACATCTACATCAGTGACCGATTTTTTCAGCCCTTTGAAATTGAAATTTTCAGTTGCGCCACCAAACTCTCGAATGTTTAAATGCACAATGTTGAAAAAAAAAATCCCGACAGTTTAAAAAAAATCCTCGGCTCGAAAATTTATAAATATTGATATGAGAGCAGTATGTTCATATGTTGGGATGCCCAATGAAATTTGTAAAATTCTTTTCTGTAATAAGGCTAAAAGTACTGATATCATGGGACATTTTCAGTTGCATACAATATGGACATCAATGAGGAAATATAAATAATATTGCTCAAAGTATGAATGTCACCAGGGATGTATAAATTATCTTTAGTGTGAATGTCCTTATAGAAATCTCGATTATTTGCTCAAGAAGAGGATATCGTTTAAGACGAAATTACCATCATCGCTTCTCTTTATTTAATTGTCGAAGAAGTTATTCCGAGATGTGTGAGAACCAGGATGTATACAAAAACGGTACATGAATTATGAACTCGTCCAATATGATAGTACATATAGTAGTTTGAGAAAAATACATTGATGTGCAATTTTTTTTACGTTTTCAGAATTGATTTTTCATTGAGTTTTATTCGAAAACAACGATATTTTTTGACAACTAATAGACCATTCATAATAAATAAAAGACAAATAACTTCTTGTACAGTGTACCCGCAGTTTCATCACTTGAATTAACAAATGGCCAATTCATTTCAAATTTATAGTTAACTTAACACATACGAGTAGACCACTGACGTTCCTCAAGTACATTTCTTTGTACATTAAGAATAATGTTATATTTAATTTAGTCCTATATTTTAAAGGTCAAAAGTCGGGTGGAATTATATCACAGACTCTATGTTATGACTGAAAATTTACGTAATATTTCGTTCTGTCAAAAAATAACATGATCCATAACTGGTTAGTCAAGTGGTTAACGAACGAAGCGAAGATGTACTTGTACTCTTTTCCCAGTCAACTTGTTTGTTCCGATAGGAATTTCTTAAGTTGAATGAGTTTTGCTTATGTATTAAGGTCGTAGGAACAGTTAGGTCAAGCACTTCAGCTACGACTGTTGTTGGGCATTAAGACATTGGAAGTGAGGGTTCCGAAAAGTCTCTTCATCAGTAAAATTTCTGTTTTAGTGCATCCCTTAAGAAATGTCCGAAATTTGAATAAAGGAAACAAGTTATAAAGCCTTATATTACAATAAAATTTCATCATCAGTGTAGTTATTATAAATTGCCTATAAATATTTGGTAGTTATAGATGATTACGAGGAGATAAATTTTGAATAATCAGTATCAAGTTCATCGGGGCTTTTGAGCGTTAATGCATTTGAATGATTTTGCAAACCACAGAAGAAATAATAGTCAGAAGGAGCAAGGTCGAGCTTTCTCAACTGATACTACATTTTCTTCAAGTGATGACACAATGAGCTTGTCATTAAACATTTGTGGACGACCTGTTTGGTCTTCGTATTCAAAGTTAAAATTTCAGCTTTTGAAAAGGACTAACGAGCTTCTCTAAGTTCTTTCATTCAGGTGCTCTCCTCCATACACCGGGCGAATATTTCGAATCACTTCAGCTGAAAAGTTCCCTTTTTTAAACTTATGATGCATTAAGTGGTTTCTATGTTGGAATGGTTCCAATTACTGAAATTATAATTATACAATTTTGGAAAATAAGATTCATAGTTCAAATGTATTTACAACCGTATGAATATTACTTGATGTCATTAGGGAATCCAGAATACTGCTTAATTTCGGAAACAATTAAAGTTGGACGTTACTTATGAGACGACCTGATGTTATAAACGACAGACTTCCACGTACAGCAAATGTTCCACTATCTACCTTACGTGTGGTCGGATCTGAATTATAAGAGTAATTCAATATTTTTACAATACGCCAAAATAATAACGAACATATTACATTTACTCTACAATACACTCTCTTAATCTACTCTATTTTATAGTCAATACTCGTACAAATTTCAAAATTAAATCCTGGGAACAACTCGGGTGTCAATTGTACAGGCCCATCACGGGCAAGTATTAATCAATCAAATATACCAAACTATTCGGCTGAAGTGCTCCCGGTTTTCTCATTTTTCAACATCTCTTTTTCATTCATTTATTAATGTTGTTTAAATTTGAGAGTATCGATGTATTTTGTTACATGTATAACCGATGTAAATCCGATCGAATATCACTTCGATCATCTGTGTTACTAGGTAGTGAGCCATTCTCCTGTTTACTGTTTCCACAATAAATAATATAATTATTGTCATGGATATAATCTAGAGAACATTCAATAAAATACA
This sequence comes from Trinorchestia longiramus, assembly GCA_006783055.1. Lineage (NCBI taxonomy): Eukaryota > Metazoa > Arthropoda > Malacostraca > Amphipoda > Talitridae > Trinorchestia > Trinorchestia longiramus. Next base: position 466,353 of record VCRD01000029.1, read on the forward strand.
TTTTTTATTTTCATGATTACAGCATACATAAAATCCCATTTTGGGAACATAATGTTTCAGAAAAAATACGAAAAAAATATTCAGACTATTTTCTTTTGACCTGCATCTCAGTGCTTGTACCTATAAGCTTATTTCACAAATATACCATGAAAATAATAGCAACGAAAATACTTGGACAATTTTAACACGATTTATCGTTTCTTATATTGAAATTTGCTTCCAAATTTCTATTACTACGCTGCTCTATGATAATTTACTCAGAAATCCGCCGACAATAAGAGATAACGTATCAAAGTGACTCCATTTAAGTCACACTTGATTGAGCTAAAAAATATCTTTATCGAAATTTTACCCATGTATTGCAAACGAATTTGAGATGATCAAATTACTTTTAGCTTTGGACTTTAGGAAGCATTAGGGAGAAGTGAATCCCTGTGGTCAAGTGTTTGTGATAGAGCGACCGCAAAAAATTATATTTTGAACAAACCAGGACTGTATTAACCCTTTGCTGTCTCCTAGTCAAGCTGTATGGCCTGTTTGACTTAACTGTTTGAATATTAATGGTTACCTAACGCATTCAAACATTATTAATTGACTCACATGTTCAAATATTACTGGTTGGCTCATAAATTCAAATATTAATAGTTGACTCATATCCACTGTATAATAACTAGTAGACTCACACGTGAAAATTCACGTGCTCTTATTGAATGTTTTCGTTTGATTTGCCAGTGGACGCGGGCTTTGCGAAGGAGTTTCCACGTTGAAGGATGTGTCTTTGGTATCCACAATACAATGCTTACAATATATGTATATAACCGATCGAATTTCCTTCTATCTAAATCCTTAAGAGCGTAACAGGAAAACGGACCAAACAAGCAAGCAAGCAACAAACTATGTATTCCACTACGTAATAATACACAGTTTGTTGCTTGCTTGATTGGTCCTTCTCTGTGACGCTCTTAAGGATTTAGATAGGAGGACATTCGGTAGGGTATACATGAATTGTAAGCATTGTATTGTGGATACCAAAGGCACATCCATCAATGTGGAAACTCCTTCCCAAAGCCTGCGTCTACTGGCAAATCAAAAGAAAAAATTAGTAAAAAAACACGTGAATTTTCCCGTGTGGCCCTACTAGTATTCAAATATTTCTCGTCTACATATATTCGAATAATACTCGTTGTCACACATTCGAATATTATGGGTTGCCACACATTCGATTTTTACTCGTTGCCACACATTCAAATATTATTGGTTGCGATACATTTGAATGTAATAAGTTGACTCAGTAGTTCGTATATTACAGGGTACTTCAGCAGATTATTCCTTCATGACCTGAAGCTACACTTAGAAGGCAAACAAATAAAATTAACCAGGAAAGTGAGTGAATTATTTTCTCCTGCTTCACGTATGTGTTGAAATGCTGAAAGTCATTTATTCAGACCTGCACATTGGCAGCTTCGGTGATATTGACAGCTGAAAGGAATTTTCCTATTGTTTGAAAATATTTAACGTTACGTTATAAAAGTTTATTATGGATCAGTAACTAGCATCAATTACAGCTAATTGACGCTAGTGTTTGCTAATTAGCATGAATTATGACCGATTAACATAAATTATGGGTAATTAGCATAATTGAATGCTATTTAGCCTCTGTGATCGCTAATTACCATTAATGATCTCTAAGTAGAATGAATAATAGCTAGTTATCGTCGCTGATCGTTAATTTGTATGCATTATCACTAATTACCATGACCTAGTGTTCATTAGCATGCTTTATCGCTAATCAGCATGAATGATCGTTGATTAGGATGATCTATCATTGATCAGCATGAACTATCGTCGATTAGCATGAATAATCGTCAATAAACTTCAATAAATTATGGAGGTTGTCAGAGTTCAGGCTCTGAATGCATGTACAGGTGTCGTAGGTCTGCATGCAGACGCATACACTAAACAATGCAGGTGCTAGAAACTATGTCAACATTTTCAATGTTTCTGACTCGTGGATGCCACGCGCACAAGTTATTCAAAATCAAGAGAAGTTCTCCTTCCTCCAGAACATGAAACGAAAGAACCATGTCTCGAGGCAACATCTTCCGTCCTTGTAGAATAATAGGACGTTCTTTTTGATATAACATTTTAAGCATGAAAAAGTGGTATGTGTAATTATTATTGTCATTAATATTACGTATATTCCTGGTTTGACCAGTGAATTAAAAAGTGTCACGTTAATTTGTTGAATTAAGTGTGGGACCAGAGTCGCATGTAAATAAACAATTCTATTGAATTCTACTGAAAATTTCAAGTTGGACACTGGGAGTATTCTTAAAAAGTTTTTCCAATGTTCAGCCACGTCGAAAAATGAAAATAGACAATTTATAATGAAAAAGACCGAAATTTCCTCGAAGTTTTAAGTCAAGTAATGATGAAATGAGAGCGTAGAGCATTAAATAATGTTAGCAGTGCATCTTTGCGAACAAAGTGCAAAGTAATTCATGTTAAATTCATTAGAAATTTTATTAATTCAAGAAATGGTACAGTTAATGTACAGTACATGTCTGCATGTATCAGAGCGCAAAAGCTAATTAAAAACTATTGATAAAATAAATGAAAGCTCTTAAAAGATTCAAACATTTATTACAAATTCTTGTCATGCATGACCCACTTAAAATTCATTGGTTAAATCCTGAAAGTAAATATAACAATCTTTTATTTAAACAATCAGATGTCAGTTTGGCCAAACCAGGTTTCCTACCAGCTCCCTACTTCACTGCGACAGGTAAGCAATGGTTAGGGTAATGAAAGACTATGAGAAACATAAGTTTGGGCTTTTTACCGGTGTTCTAGTTCTGATGCCAAGCTAGGATGTGTTCGAGACAAGCGCATGGGAGGCTCGAAGTGTCTTGCTAGGAGGGAAGCCACTGACTGAGCTCCCAGCCAGTCTCTGTCAGTGTGTCTCTGACCGTCGAGCCAAGCAGGTGTGTATCATAACTGCTCAGCATCTCGCCTGTCGCAGGCCTGCACGGTGTACTCGTGTGAAAAGAAAACTCTATGGAATATCTCGCATGTTTTGAAAGGCCATTAGTGAGTTTTTCGCTTCCCGCTACGCAAGAATAAAAGGCTTAATAGGAGACTATAGTTCCAACGTTAACGTAAAAAATATTTTTTTGTCTGTGTGAAATCACCTTGTGACACGACAAGTGCAACTTCCAGAGTGTGCCAGTGCTGGAACTCGTTTTCCTAGCAGTTCCAGAACTCGAATGGCAGTGTGCATACTTTGCTTCATGTTATTGTAATTTAACAAGTCGTAGCGGAACCCTTTGTTAGACTTAACCACATCACTGGTAACTGTGCAGTGTGTTGTTTGTTGAGGTTGTTCAAAAATCTAAAAAATTAATTATAGTGCAAGTTCAGCTGAGAGAGAGTGGCTGGAAACCAATGAACCAAAACAGCTATGAAAAGTGGTGAGAAAAACATCGTTTGACAGTATTTATCCGTGGAAATGGTGTACGATATTCATGTGAAGTCGTAATAAAATTCTAACCGAAGAAAATATGTTACCTGTACTGGACCTGGGAGAAAGGAGAGGTGTTCGCATAGACGTTCCTTCGAACAAGGTACGTACATCAACCCTGATTTACTACGTGCTTTAAATGTTTGTCTTATGTACTGGTTTAAATATTTAAATCCCAATATCGCGTGCCAACTCATATATTTTGTGATCGATTGCTTTCATTTGATGTCCAGTGACTATAACTCAAATAGAACCTAGGCGTCGTTTATCTTTTTAAGTTCATCTCGTATCAGGACAGACCATAAGAAAGCCATATATGGGTGGGCATTGAGCTTGGAATGCCATGTCGTGTTAGGGGGGTAAGGGTGGGAGTAATGCAGCCGATTTGAAGCAACTGACATCTTTTATGACTTAGCTGGAAATGATGAGCACAATCGTTGTTGCTGAGAGCTCAATTCTGCGTTCTACAAATGTTTGCACTTCCAAGTATTAAGGTAGTTATTATGGTATTATTATTCAAATTCTTATTAACAAGTTCTTGGTTTAACTAATTCAAATTTTTATTAATCTTTTATTAAAATCTTTTTAGCAGTAATGCAAGAACGTTAAATGGCATTTATGATGTTTCTTGTAGTTCGTAAAAACCTACTCAGGTCTTAATGAGACTACGTTCCATGTGTTGGAAAAACCTACCTTTTAATACGTTTTTTCTGAAACAAACAACTGTTTAGAGGGACAGAAGGAAAAAAACAGAATCCGTGTTCGGTTGTCAGAGTTGGACAACATTCCTGGTGTTGATGCAACACAAGGGTAGCAGAAGAGGAGGCGGGCAGCTGTGCTTATCCTGAAGCCAAGGACTACTATAGTAGTCCTTGCCTGAAGCCTATGCGCGAACTGTGTAAATAAAGGAAAGGTCATTTATGTTATGTGAATCTATACATTTGTTCATGTCTTCTGATGGATGTTCCAAAATTTAGTGTATCGTATGTAGTTTTGTCTATTTTTACCAGTATGATTTCCGTCGTAGCTTTCTTCATTCTTGATGCTCCAGTGTTGTGTTCATTTATATTTGCTTCATAATGCGTTGATCAATCCTTTGTATTACTAACATCAAATCTTAACTTCAGGTATCTGTTCTTTACAATTATGTCAAGAGTTAATGTGTACACTAAAAAGGTAAGGAATTAAAAAATAGTGGTTTCCTATTTGTTTAACATGTACGAATTTTATTCCTACGGCTCTTTTTCTCATTAACAAACCTTCGCCACAGAGTATTTAACCCCAGGTTGTGAATCTAACTCAATGAATTTAGAGTTTTCGATCGCTTTTAGGCAGATTCATAAATAAGTGTTGCTAGCAGAACCCTGGGTTCATTGTTTACATTCACATCAGGTTCAAGCTTGGGTCATCTGTTAATGCGTCCGCCCTGCGTTCACCGAGCTGCATGCCAAATTTTTCTAGGCGATCCTTGCTAGCGGGAAACATGCAAAATGTGAAGAAACTTTTGAACTGGTCCTCCAAATCGAAGTTTTTGTAGAGGTATAAACTCTACTGAAAGCACAAACAGTGAAGGATGTAAATATTTCACTGCAGTTTGAGAAAAAAAATAAGTTCTTCTACTGTAATGTACATACCGTTTCTCATTTTCGAATATCCCTAGTCGCACTGAGGAAGCATGTAAAGTTGTAACTTTGTAAGATATGATAAAAAATAGGTATCACAGTTCTCGTCTGCGGACGAAAGGGAACTTCGTTTATTTTTATCCATGATCTCATTCATGGTCTCAGCTCAGTGGGCAGTGTTGCAGCTATGTCGGCCAACATTTATCATGTTTTGAATACAGTTTCTGATCCAGTTATAGACGCTAGGTTTCCAACCACTAGAATTACTTTGACAAATTTACGATGAATAGTTACATTGTTGGTTTTCGTTTGACTATACTAGTGAGTAGTGTGTAATTGATATTTGTTCCACTGCCATTAGACGATAAAATCAAGTGCTCAGTATTTGCTTAATATGATAATCATCGAACCCGAAGCGGATATGCCATTTACGCATTAAATAAGGGAAAATAATGAAAAATGGAAAAACATGTTCAGGTGAAATCTTGTTTCGCTCCTCCGTAAGCGCGTTTGGAACGTATTTCTCTGTGGTATTTCTAAAAGTCAACTGAAATTGAATTGGATCCTTTTGTTGACTCGCCGAAACGGACTCAGGATACATGTTTCCACATCCAAATTTACTCGGCAACCTCGCTCCTTTTTACCCAGTCTCTGCGCTTGACAGCCATTCTCTCATAGTTAATTAGAACCTGGACTAAATGCTTCAATAGAGCTGTATTAGTTGAAGCCACATCGCGTGTTGGCAAGTTCATAGTTGAGAGAGCGTCCTATTCTTAGGAGGATCGGGGAAGCTGCGCACCTTGGAAGTTCTCCGCCGTCGGTACAGGAGCCTGACAATAGAATTCTCCAAAGCCACTGCCGATGTTGCGTGCTGTATCCATGATACGGAGTTGTGTACATAGTGTGTCTGTTGGCTGGGAGCTGTTAACAGTGTTGAGCTCTGTGCTGGTACACATAAACTCATGCTTTGCTCTCCTTCGACGGGCAAACCTCGGTTCAGGCAGGGTTGACTAAGCTGTTCAAACTTTGACTTCTCAGGTGCTTGAGGATATGAGCTAATCTCTAACTGTGCAACCGTGATGGTTTTGTTGTCCTAATTTGGAACTTGACGTGCGTACTTGTTAGTTATGCCCGCAATTGCAGTGTCAGTAACAGTTCATTGCATAAGCCCTCTAGTACTTTAGTCCTGGCACCGATTCCTTATTGTTGCCGGAGTATTATAGATTAACTTAAACATTAAAACGTTTGTTGCGATGCGACCCACCGGTGGGTCACTGAGGTTAGGTTCTATAACTTTTTCCAAGTCTTTTAGTGACTATGCGTACAAAGTGAAGTTTTACACCAATCAGGCAATCGCAACAAACGTGTTAAAAATATTTGTTTAGAGTCCTCGTTGTCGGTGAATAATTTGGTCATGGCATAGACTACCTTCTTCTGGTGGTACTATTACTACTCTTTATTATAGAGTAGCTATGATATTCCCGTAAATTTCGGCAATGTCTTTGTTTCCCCTATTGTTTCCGAAGTCAGAAATTACTTCTCTAAAGTAAATATTCGCCAAGGTCGATTTAAAATAATTTATTACTTTGGTCTATAGATTTCGAAAAACTTTTAAATTTAGATGTCAGCGACAGTCGCAAAAGATCTTGTGCTTGGAAAAAGGTAGAAAATAAAAGAGCCCGAGGCTGGGATTGACATACCGTGCTCTACTGGTTTAGAATTTCCTCCTTGCATTACGACAAATAAAGACATAGCAGAATATATGCTTATCCAGACGCTAGGCTAGCTATTATACGTTGAATCCTAATTCTTAGTTTTTGTAGCTTATGCAGATCGTAGTCGCGGAAGAAAGTTGCGTGTATGCATTAAATGCTTTGAATATCATTAGAGACTTTCTATCTCTCTCGGCACAAGGGAGAATAGATAGAAAAGAATGTCTGACGCAGAGTGCAGTGGGAAGGAAGGAAAAGAACGCACTGGGAAAAGAAAATGTCACAAGTGTATCTGATTAGATCTTTGGGGGCTGACGTGCTTTCAGAGCAAGATAATTGTATGGGGTTACATAGAGTATGCTGGGAAGTGTGTCGTGTCTTTTCATCCTTTACATGCAAATGATGCCAGTAATGCATCGTGACGTATCAAAAGTTTGTATCGCATGCCCTGCCCATGGCTAAATGTCCCATTATAGCCATGATTGCATGTGTGAGCTGGTCACGCGATCGATTCTGTTGTCCCAGTCCACACACTTGTATGGTATCCCTCAACGCGCACGGGGCCGCCAAATGACAAGCTTCCCTGCGATTAATCGACTTCGAATTGAAGCCACCACGTCTCGTGCCCGACTGGCGGTCGATTTATCTGAATGCTGCATCCATCTGTCGTATCTAAATGCATGGTAAATCTTGTGGCAACATTTCGCGAACATGAACAAACAAAGCCTCTAAATAAAACTTTTCCCCTAATTTTGACGACACTACTGTCTTCGCGGTGAATTTAGTACCGGGTGTGTTTTGCTAAGACAAATTACCTCTGAATTGATTTTTGATTTAGGAAATTAGGGCTTTGCAGTCATGCTCAATGAGAAATGTCTGGTACTGCTGATTGAAAATTTTGGGTTCTTTCAGTAGCTGTTTTTACGCTGAATAATTTCATGCTGTTCAGGAAGACGTTTGTTTTCACACAATCTTGTATGAAACGTAACCAAAAATTATATGTAGGTGGAAATTTTGTTTGATTCTATATAAATTTTCGTATCGTTCGAGGCTCAAAAATAGCTAAAAATAGTGTGCTCCTAGAACTAACACTGCAAATAAGAGCTCAGACATGATCTTTGTTATATTATGAGGATTAAATTCTTCAGCTTACTATTCATTGCAAAGGCACTCATGAAGTGTGGGGTTTATGTCTCCGTAAAATAGTGCTTCATAAAATCACATGTTTTGAGCTGCCAGAAATCGCACGTTAGGAGTTGTGTCGCATTTTTCTTCACCACGGAAGGGCCGCACTTATGGCGCTGATCGACAGCTCTTTTGCAGAGTATTCTATTCATCAGAGAGGCGAGGTCGTTTGTTTCACCAGGAAGAGGCTTTGTTCATTAAATTGAAGATGTATTGCTACGAACTCATTTTTTAACTTTATGAAATATCAAGCTTATTGTGATGTGGAGCAGTGGATGGAGCTGTATAGCGTGCTTACCTCACTTGTGGTATTACTTCAATAATTCAATAATCGTGTCGGGCACCCGCATGTCGGAGACGAGCTGTCTTCTTTCCATTGGTCGGTTGGTGAGGCTGACATCGGGGTACGCCATTGGGATGCTAACACTCATTTTAAGGTTTATATTTTTAAATGAAAGTTGAACTTGGCTACTGTGTACCGAAAGCAGCAATAATTTCATGCACATATCGTGGCTATGATTATAAATTAAAAATTTTCTGAAGTTAAAAGATTACGTTCAAACCATCCTCAATTATGTTTACGTTTTTCAGTAACTATTGATCGACTAAATACGTTCGCTAAGTGCGCTAATCCGTTTCTATTTTGGTGACACGCTTTTTTTTATTGGCCTTTATTCAGCTTTAAACTATTTCTAACCAAATCATTTTGTTTTTCGAATGGAAGATTGCATTTGAATTGAACTGCGCTGGGTATAAAATACTTCGAATTCGCTGATGCTTGTTACATGTTCATTCCACCAAGTTTTTTCTCGCGTCACCAAACGTAGTCTTGTTTTTTTATACTGCTCGAAATATGTATTTCCCTACAGCAGCATAATTTTTTATTTGCATGATTATTAGTATCTGTATTACAGTAATGAAAATAACTGGGCATAATAGTTGCTACTCTGTAGGCTACTTTATCACATTCGATGTGAGATTACTGCACTACTGCATATCTCGCGCAGAAGCTTTGTGTTGCACAGTCTCTGAAGTAACACCTAATGCAGTATTACGATTTTTTTTAATTGCCCTCGTGCATGTGGCTATTTTACTGTTACATGGGAAATGTAATATCTGTTGACACAAGATTGTGAACATAAATGTGCTTAAAAATATCTCGGTATTCTTGATCTTTATTAATAAGGCATTCTCGTGAATTTATATAATTTTTACTGTGAATCTCTGTAATTGGTTCTGTTCTTGAAAAAATATATTTCCAAAGTTTTTACAATTTCTTTGCAATTTTTTTGCAATTGCTCTTCGGGATCCACCTTGATCGCTAAATTTAGCTAAGTCGATTTTAGGAAGGGACATGCATTCGGAAGTTGAAAAAAGGTGTGATTTCTCGATCTCTTCGATTTTTCACGTAGTTTCCATTTTGCGAAGTAAAATTTTTAATTCACAAGTTCAAGAATTGATCTTCAATAAATTTTAAAATATACATTTTTCTATACGATGATGGGTTATTCATCTTCTTTACAGATCACCTAATTTTGACTTAGCCTCTAAATAACGACGAAATACATTAAATGTACAGGATTATACGTCGTTGTATAAGTATCTCAAGTTGACCAGAATGTGTGTTCTCAAAGCCTGTTGCATCTTTTGGTGTGGTCTTTTCTATTAATATGCACGAACTGCTCGCGATATTTTTTCTGCCTCATAAGAGCAATAACGCAGCTTTGTCTCAAAAGCTGAGCATAGAATTTGCAAGTGCATGCAGATGAACTGCATGTTGCAGATGTTCTGCCACGTGATCCTATCGATTAATAATTAAGCCACTAATAACTGCAAAGCTAAACCATTAGCTTCCGGGACTCCCAGATCACCATTAGTCAGCTTGCGAGACGAAGAACATTAAGGAACTAACATCCAACGCTAATATTATTATGCTTGAAAATTTTTTGTCGACAGTGGCAGCGAGTTCAGGATTTTGCAGTGTATTAACTTTGATTTAATTCAGAAATTTTAACTCGTTTTATCGTACTCAGAGGTATTTGGGTCATGGGAAAGGTTTGTAGCTGAACAAAAAAGTTGAACATGTTTCTGTGCTATAAAAACATTTCAAATTGTTGTGATAAAACTATTTTTGTCAATGTACAATTACTTTCTCTTCGTACTTAGGTTTAAGCCAATGAGTACTTTCAAATGTTTACTCCATTGAAATATTTTTTTAGAGCTGTTCTGTCACCGTGGAACTCGTCGCCGTGGAACTCGTCGCCGTGGAACTCGTCGCCGTGGAACTCGTCGCCGTGGAACTCGTCGCCGTGGAACTCGTCGCCGTGGAACTCGTCGCCGTGGAACTCGTCGCGATGAAACAGGCGTTGAAGCGTGTAGTCCCTTGTATTTTGATTAACTTTTAATAGCTTCAGTGTTCACTAATATGCAATTAAATGAAAATAATTTGATTTTTCAGACCGTGTAAACATTCATCTAAATTAGGTTCGTACTCGGCCATTATGTTAGCGTCTGAGCTGACTAGCTATTTCCCTCTCCTGGCCATCTAATTTTACTGATTCTGACAACTTTCAAAGTGATTAACGATAGCCAGTGTTTAAATACATAATTCTGTGAGCACAAAATGCCATCGAATGAACGAACATTTAGCAACGTTTCGATTACTTCCTTAGGCTGGAAACAATTGGTGTTGAGGAAAAAGCCTATGGATTTAACTCATTCATTATACTCGTACTTTTAACGTTGTACATTATACTCTCAAAAACGTGAAAGAAACAAAGCTCAAGAATTAATTAACCCTATGTTGTTTGGAATATGAATGATGGAATGGTTTCCTGACTGTGCACAAACTGTTTTCAACTAGAAGGAGTCTCCTTTACTGTTAAGAAACACGTTGAGAAATAAACTAGTTTAAACTTGTACAATTTGTCCATTTTTGCTGTAGTAAACCCAATTCTCATCCTACGTCACACTCTCCGGTGGCTCTGTGCTAAAGTAACTAGTTGCTTTCACTTGTAGTTCAAGCACTTCGTTTTGTAACCCAAAATCGCGTATAAATGTAAGGGAATAATGTAAGGGTACTCATCTGACTGTTAGGGTCTTTTTTTTGCTTATTATACAGTTTTCCCGATCAATGATACAGTGCTGTTACTGTCGCAATCCAAAATTTGTTATTCTTTGAGAATTGTGTGCAAATCACTATTAACATACAAAGTCATCATAGTTACCTTCTTTCTCAGTCTAAAAACTGTCCTGGACCCTAAACAATCCTGGAAAAATGGTCCAATATCACATGTAACGCACACAACCGTGTTGCACCTTTCCGTAAAGATATACTTCACACCAATCTTCGACAATTATTATTTCAGGTCTCCAGTGCCTCTATCGATGGTAGGGGGGACAGGGGTGTGTAATAAATACCATCTGCCCTGTGTTGCTCTAGAGTGATATCTGTACAAGAAGACCAGGTTTTTATATTCCAGCAGCATTTTATACTCCTTCAAGATATCGCCTGCTTCAGCCACTAAAGATGTTTGATAATTTCCTCATCAATTTATCGAGTTTTAGGTTAAGTTTCAGTTTCAAGATTTACCGCAATCTCAAGTAGTTTGTGCGACGTAATGTGATGAACTTCTTCGTGAGAAATTGAACTATAGTATAAAAAAGTAGTGATTACAACTGGAGGCCTCCCTTCGAGGTGACCGAGGAGCCTAGAGACGTCAGTGGTCCCTGATCCGTAGTCCATCTGCAGCAGCACAATCTCTAACGGAAAATTGGCTTTTTATTAACAAATGCGAAGTCGTCCAATTATGCCGATTCATTGTTCTCATGGTAACAAGACACGATGTCCTCAGATGCGATACTTGTGAAATGCCTCTCATTGTTGTATTTTACACATGGGCGTCTATTAAATCTGTGTGTTCCCGTTGGTTGTATGTATCAATATTTGTATATGTAAATATATATTCTTCATGTTGGCTACATACGAGTATGTATATGGGCACATATATGCATGCCTACCTACGAGTATATGTATTTGATTACATAAATCACCCACTGGCTCCACTCGTAGAGTATTAGAAAGCCGTTATTATTGAGAACTAAATATTACTAAGGGATTTTTCATTTCTCGGTGCTGAAAATTAAGCTAACACTTTAAACCGTCAAACTCGTTAGAATGTTTTTTTAAACGTACTTCATCAGCAAAATGTAAAATGGACGAAGAGCTGTAATTGAGGTTCGGTCTCTGTCTCATTTTATCGATGAGTGCCGAAGTGCTTTAAATATTTATCATCAGTGTCGACGTATCTTCACTCAGAATCTTGCCTTCACGAACAGCTTTCAGATCTCATTGGATAAGATTCAAGAATCCGTAACAACAATCCGTAAACGTATCCCTTGTGAGTGCATCCTTGCTCGGCATTTGGTCGAATTACTTTAATATTTTACACTTGAATGTTTTATTTCAAGTGAATTTCTACCATGTTATTTAAAAAATTGTTTGACATATAAAGTGTCAAAACGTTTTCAACATATTTCAAAAGGTTCGACGAGAAAGTGCGATTGCCCACGTTGAGATCCCAAGCTATCTCATCCGTAATTAAATTTAACGTCGAGTGTAATACGACCCACTGGTGGGTCACTCAAGTTAGGTTCTGGAATTTTTTCAAAGCTTTCTAGTGACTGAAAGTACAAGGTAAAGATTTACACCGGATAGACAATCGCAGGAAACGTGTTAAGAGTCCGTAAATGTATCATTATTGTCTACATGGAGCAACAAATCAGCAGTATACACAAAATAAATGGACTTTGGGTCTCCCTAATACAAAATTTTACGTTCTGTATGTAATTTTCTAGTTGAATTTCTAGGAGTTATTATATGTTAAGTATAGATATTTTTAAATTCTGCATTTGTGAATTTCAGTCCTCATTGTTCATTATGCTATCACTGTGATCGTTAAATTAAAATTAGTTTATAGCGTTGTGATAAAAAGGGCGGGCGTTAACAAGGAAGTCCACAATTAACCTCAGCTGCCCCAGCGCCCATTGTCATTATGTTTATTAGTTGCGATAAAAATATCATTTAATCGTGTTTCTCGTTTCCTCTTCACAATGAGACGCATAATAAAAAGTGAGGTCTAGTGGAAGAGCATGTTGACGCCAACCTCGAACTCTCATGGTAAGAAATCCGGCTTCTTCGTCGTAAATATTTTGGCTGCCTGCAGTGTCGTAACTTCAGGTCTTTTATTTCTCACGAAAAATTAGTAAAATATTCATGCCTAGGCTAAACATCGCAATATTTCTTAGCACATCCAGAAATGATTTACCGTGAAAAGCTTGTTGAAAGGATCCGTAGCTAACTGCTCGGACTCCAAGTCTGATAGGAAGAGACGCGTCTTTCACTAAGAATGTATTCTGTCCTGCAGGTCTTTTAGTTGCGTGGTCTCTCCAGTCTTTTTACCTCCCGAAATGTGCCGGCTCATCGCCCCCTGGTGGGAATCGTTGTTCTTAGAAACTTCGGTAACGTTGCCCGTGGGACACAAAATTTTCTAGAGTATTGATCCGGTGAATTTCTCCCATACTTTCATTTCCCGAGACTTGGGCTTCCTCGTTATCGTTTTCCTCTTCGATGGTTAGTTTTCACACAAATGCTTTCCAATGTATGCAGATAAATCAGAAGTCATTTCCTCAGTATATCTTCCACGTGCAATATATGCTGATCCCTCTGCATGAGGAAAAGTTGTCTTGCATAATGTCTACATTGTTAAAGGTTATGAAAGTATTTTACTAAGCTTGATTGGCGTACTTTTTTCAGTGCGTTAATTTATGTAGTGGTAAGTTTTCTACGTGGCTAATATTCAATTTAACAGTTTAAATTGAAATGTTCATCTAATTTATTTTGTTTTCTTCATTTCGGATAAATGAAACTTAGTTTTTCAGCATTTGAAGTTGCCCTAAAAGTTTAGGGTTAAGTTTCCTTTTCGAGGTACCTTTGTAGTTACATGGCATTTGTTCCTTCTGTACACTCCGCCTGACCTTCAATTATTCATTGACTTCTGAAGCTGCTGGGTTAAAAAAAATTTCATCTGTCTTGCTTGAAAATATTCGTTCACTCCTGCCTCAGATAGTGCAAATCATCATTCATGACAGCGTGAATAAGAATCGTGTACAAAGTATCGAACATACCTCAAGGTGGTGTCTGGATTTGGCTCGTTGGGTCGAACATAAAAGGTTAATTCAAGTTTAATATTTGAGCCTCGTATAAGAATTTTTTACGAAACGTTGTTGATTTTCGTGAAAGCACAAATGATTGTACAAGTTTAGAATCTTTTACGTATTGTTTTTTATGTTAGTTGTTTAATATTATCTATTGAATCTATAGTAGAACTCTTTGGAGCACGACGAAGGTAGGAGTTTTGTTTTGTGTTAGATAAAAGACATGTTTTCATCCATTCCCGATTTCATTTGAAACTAAATAATATTTCTAAAATACGTTGCAGTTTTGTCTCGAAGGAAATTTTTTTTGACTCTGACATCCATAAAGTTCCATTAATCGAAGTGCATCCATTTGTTTAATATCTGAAGTATATCTTTGGTGTAGTAACTATCGTTTTAAAAATGCTTTCTTAACCTCAAATGTGTGTTCTAAAATTATTGTATATAACAAAAGTTTAAATTAGTGGGCACAGTGATTTTTTTTCCGTTTTTCGCCATTTACCTTGACAAAATGTTTACTTTGTTTATAATTTTTAATCTTTAGATATTTTAAAACGATACAATTATAAAAATGAATGAGCAAATATCTTTTTGATAGCTTTTAATTGTCGTTAAGCTCTAAGTTTTTAAGGGCTAAAAAATAATTTTGTCTAGATCTGAAAATTGTTTTCGCTTCATACACAGGTATATTGGATACATTGGTATATATTATACCAATGGTAGTGGTTCCCCGAAACTTATTTACAAATTTTAGATATTTCTATCAATTTACGCTGCATCTAACACTTCCGGGTTCATCGTTCAATTGACTCCTATGCCGTCATTTTTATGCAAATTTCATTTATGCCAATCCGCAAGTCCGTGGGTCATGCGTGAATATTTTTGTCAATAATTGATTGAGGGCAATGGTGCTGTCCGTCAACGTGTGGGTCTCTTGTATGCCACAAGCGTGCCATTTACCCCCACTTATTTATTCATTCAATAATTTTTTATAATCAGCGTATAATAGATTCTTCCTCGAATTTCTGTTTTTCGGTCCAAGTCATCGTCATAGTTGTATCGTTTTAGTTGTGCTTGTAGCTTTAGATAATTTTTCAGCCGTGAAATAATTGGTTCCTTTAAAAATAGTTTTTTCTAAATGGTCTGTTCAAGTATTGTAATTATTTCTGCATGGTGAAGATGCATGATGAGGCAACCAGAATATGGAACATGGAAGAAGCTGCTTTCGTCCTGTCATATCTGTACAGAAATATACGAACTAATATTTTAGTAGAGAGTCTTTCTCTAGCTTAACATCAGTTGATTCATAAGAGAAATGTCAGGAAGTCTGTTAGTCTTGCCGCTGTCGAGAGGACATGCTGTATCTAATGTTTAAACTGTATCTAATGTTTTTCAAGCATTTTACTGCACTCATTCTACGACTTCGTATAGACCAGAGGACTTGTATCGCTATTCCTTTCCGAACCTATTGTGAATGTCGGAGGCCTCGTAAAATCTCCAACTTTTGAGGATACGATCTGAACCCCAAATATACTATAGCGTGCATAATAGTGCTTCGTGTTATATTAAGTTTATAATATTTAGCATTATTACGCGTTATGACCCCCTTGAGATGCACTCGTAAGCCAATTGGAGGCATGAACCCCTGATAGAAAATCGCTGGTCGAGAACCTCACAGATCTGTCGTACCAGATACCGTGGTCGTTTATGGATTCCACTTCACAAGATTCTTAAAAATCCCTGTTGTTTTCATGTTAATTATCATTCCATCAAAATATGTTATTTACCTATATTCTGCTTGCAAGGTCTCGATGTAGCATCGTACTTGTTTACGTGCAAGTTGCTCTCTGTGTTTACAGCGGCCTCTGATGGTTCAGTTCAGGCTTTGCAGCACCCTCTCCAATACCATCGTTCGGGTCTGACCTGTTATTCTCCAATATTTTACCTATTGATGTTGAGAGTATCGCCCCACTCGGTCTCTTACTTAGCAATTGTTACCGATTGGTGCTGTGGACGAACATTGACCAACTTCTCGCTGCCTTAGAACTTTTGCCCTCACACGAACCTCCGAGCACGCCGATTTGCGGAGAGTTTTTTCCTTGTTCAGATTAAGGTCATGGGAGAAATAAGCGTAGTTGCAGTATGGGAACGTATATCTTCTTGCTTTTTCGTTCGTGTTAACGTTTTTGATATACCTTCTGGGAGTATGGTTTTTTTATGAGGTATTTTTTTTTATGCGTCGAAGCATTCTTTCTGAGGTTCTAAAGCACTGCTTATTGAACTACAACATCGGAAAAATTTCCCTTCCTAAAAATATTTACTGTACTGTTTACGTAGTTCAATGAAATTTTTTCATTCCTAAGTACTCTGCAACAGACTGAACTATGTTCTACTTGTGTTCATTTCAGACACTGCTTTTCGATAACGCATGCAAATTGCTATGCCTATTATGATCGACCCTTGAAATTGGCTTTTATTTTTCGATGACACACCACCATGAGAATGAGACGAGGCATCCACTTCGTGACCCGTGTGTTCGATGCGTAACCGCTTTAAAATCATCTGTCAAATACAGTATAATTTTTATTATGTATTGACGTAGTATAAGTTCAACGCAGGAGAAGACGGAAAAAATAAGTTGAGGTAAACGGTTTGCGAACAGATTGGTAAAAAACAGATGCTACCGATGGAGGGTGAAATGCGGTGTATAATTTCCTTATGTAGCTTTTGGTAAAACGAATTTTTATAGATTGTGCCACTCTACGTATAAAATGATCACGGTCTTGGGCATATTGCATGTATTTCAAGTGTTCGAACTGCTTATGCCTCAATCTCAAACAAAATGAGACCTGCATACTGCTGCCACAGTACTAGAGTGATGAGTTACACCGCTTGCGATACAGGAGACCCGGGTTCAAATGCTGTAGCTGTTTCTGCCTGATCATTGGTTAACGAGATGCACGTCCTGCTTGCTACTATGCAGGATGCCTGGAGTAAGACTAGACCTTCATCAAGCTCATGGAAGCGCCATTACGAGCCCATACTTCAAGTTGCAGCAAAGGACGGGAACAGTCTCTGGGAGCATCATCATCAATTAAAATGTTAGCGTTATGAATTAAGATGTTAGCGTCATGAATTAAGATGTTAGCGTCATGAATTTAGATGTTAGCGTCATGAATTTAGATGTTAGCGTCATGAATTAAGATGTTAGCGTCATGAATTAAGATGTTAGCGTTATGAATTGAAAATCCAATGTTTGTACAATGCGTACTAAATTGGAGTAAAGATTCTTTTTCCCATTTCTGTGTTGGAGGCTTTGCGGGTTTTTCGCTGCTATAGCATTTCCAAGTTCCCTTAGTACGAGCTTTGCACTTGCACGGTAATACACTAATACACTCATTTGCAGATGATAAAATGCTTTTAAAAGAATTGTAATCGAAAAATATTTGGAGAAAAAGCGCCAGCGAACTTACGATCAAATGTTTGTGCAAGGATGATAATATGAAAATACTCATATGGACGAGAATGTACTAATATATTTGAATGTTTATATTGTACAGACGATAATACGAAAAATGTACATAGAGAATGTGTTAATGTTTACTTTTCGCCCATAAAACACTAATATACTCGCGTCGAATTTCGGCTTAAAACTTCTAAAAATTTTGACCGTTTCAGTATTCTTCGTTTCTTTTTTTTTGGGCGATATGGTCTTTGCGACATTCGTAACAATCACTCTTAATACAGGAAATGATATCAAATATACATAACACCTAAATTTACATAATTAATCTTGAATTTATCTAAAAATAAATTTATCTTTCATCAATGTTACGAGCTGTCCTATTTTTTCACTGTAGAACTTTTTAGCTTACGAATGCTTTACCTTGAAAAAGAAATGAACAATCTTGTTACAAATATTTTACGTACCAAATGTACCAAACTGTACCACGCTAGTTCATTTCCTAACTACTAACATGTTTAGCAATCAAATGTTTATTTGTTTTTCGATAGTTTTTATAAATCGAGTTTGGCTGAGCTTATTTCCGGGCGTTGCTGCTTTGAAGTCGCAGATACTTTGCTGCGCCGCAAAATTTTTATCTTGTCTTCCATCAAAACTCGCGCTAATTGATGAAGCTCGAACTTATTCAAAACGCGAGACTAAATTTTTCTCTTGATTCCTTTCCAAGCACGTTAGATTCGCCGAAATTTCCCTTGCACATTTGTCTAGTTTTATTTGGTGTGAGGTTTTGCTCCTTCTTGACTGTTAGTCAATTTAACACGTTGCCTCCGATTGCCTGACCGGTGTAAATCTTCACTTTGTACGCATAGTCACTAGAAGGATCTGAAAAAATTACAGAACCTAACCTAAGTGGCCCACATACGTACCACTTCGGAGTCAACGTGTTAATGAAGTATTTTTGCATAATTTTACTGCGACAAAAGCGCTGGGTGAGTTTATCTACGCACATTATTTTGCCTAGATAGGGTTTAGGTCGTCATGTGTTTTAGGTGTGCAATAATTCACTGCCGAGTGAACTATAAAAATCCAAGATGCAAATTGGAATTATTCACGAATATTTGTAACGTTCAAAATGTTCGTTTACAGCGCTGAAACCAGGCGGGTATATGCATATATGTACTTATTGCATTGTCTTGCTAAAGTCCTCAAAAAATGTTAACGAGAAAAATGTTAACTTGCTCAAAATGTTAGTTTTATTCGCCTAGTTTTCTATTAATTCCTTTTTGGGGCTTCTCATCGTGGAATACGTAGCTCAATTGCAATTAAAATAAATGAATGTAAGCCACACCAGAAATAAAAGTTTTAGAAAGTGCATCGTTGCTATAACATTTATCTCTAGTGTTAGCCGTAAGTGGCTTGAGTTCGTTTACAGCGCTGAAACTAGGCGGGTATATGCATATATGTACTTATTGCATTGTCTTGCTAAAGTCCTCCATTAAGACTGCAAAAATCACTTCAGCTGGGCTGTAATTATGGTTATGAGCTAAAAGATATATTTAAGATGGAAATTTAATGCAGTGATGAATAATTTTTGCATGATTCCTTTACAAGAACGCGTATTTTTGTACGCTAGGCACGATCTGAAGTTGACCGCACTTCAAATTAAGGCCACCATTAAATTATTTTTGCTAAATTATTGTGTGACGTCCCTTTGTTTAGCTGTTCTATATTCGTCCTCAGGCAATCTAATTCGTTGCACCCACTTCCTTGAATTTTCAAATTTTTCCCTAGTTTAGTGCCACGACTTTTCTTGTTCGAACTACTTACGTACTTCTGATTCGTATTTGTAAACGAAGAAACTTGTTGGCAGTGGCTAACGTAAATTGCATAAAAGCTTATTATTGTAAAGCGTTTTATTTATTTCAGTGTATGGTGCGAAAGCTGTTTGATGACATTTTTAGTATGTTAAATAAATAATATTTTAATAAGAAATGTATCGATTTGAATCAAATTTGTAGAAGTATCCATGATGATACTTCTTTATCAAATTATTGTATGAAGTTACCTTTAGCTTCATTGGTTTCTTGTATGCGCGTCCGAAATCGTTAAAAGCTGAAATTGTGATCCTCGTTCATTTTGAACATCACATGGACAATGGCGGCCCACAGTGAAGCTATCGTACTATGAGGATGTCGATTAGTCTCAATTGCAACAACGCTCCATCCGTAATAGTCCATAGGATTTAAATCTGGCGAGTTTAGGGTTCACATGATCGTAAAAAATCTCTCATAACCAATCCTGGGTTTCTATGGCTTTGTGAGGTGCTCAATCTTACAGAAAGATGTATGGCTTCCACTGGATACTTTATCTATCCAGGACTTAACAACCGTTTTTCGAACATCAACGTATCCAGCAGCATTAATCCTAAGACCCTATGGAAAGTTGTAAGGTGGCATGACATGACCTTCACTACTCACAACTCTTAAAACCATCACAGTAGCCAGAAATTTGGTGAGGATCGCCCTAGGTATTTCAGAAAGATCTGGATTAATAATTTGAATGGGTTATCTGATATTAAATATATCATAAATGATTCGAGTGTGCAATGAACTGAAAACGACATGTCCTCAAATAGCCCTCACACCATGCAGAATTTTGAACATTTTTAACTATTGTACAAATTCGTAAATATTTAGAACTAGAAAACTTTGTGAAAGGTATTTTACGGATTTTTTTAAATATTTTTGACTAGTTTGAAAAAATTGAGTTGTATTTTCGTATTTCTTTCATGGACGTACATTTTCAACCCCATAGGTTTTAGTGAATGACTTCAGTTTATTTCCAGTATTGAAATGTGATTTTATTTGAATTCAACACCCGTAATTGAATTCAATGAGTGGTAGTGATTTTAGGTTGAATGATAGTCTAGAAAAGTACAGAAGAAGAAAGAAAGTTGAGAGAGTTCGGCACACTGATTATTTTTAAATCTTGATCCGTAGAAATTCTTCTCTTTGCATCTTCTGTAAATAAAAAGCATAGTCTGTTCGTAATTTTGCATACGCTGTCATAAATGTCTGTTATTTTTTGTCTGATGTGTCTTGCGGCCTTGCAGAAGGGAAAACTGCCAGGGAATGTTATTCTATGAACTTTTCCAAACAAGTTCGTTTCCCTCTATAGCATGGCAGTGCACTTCATGCAGGTTCTCGAGTAACTTTTATGCAGAGCATCATCAGCTAAGAATTGACTTCTAAACTAACCTTATTGCATTTTGGAGTAAAATTCAACAGGGAAAATTCCAAATGATGCATTTTTCAGGCCTCTTTTCTAGGTTACATTCCGCAGAAGCATTCCGTGGAATACTCTATCGAAGACCAGGATACATTCCTGAACCGGATACGGGGTAGTGTATCGTTACGAAGCCGTACCCTATATCTCTGTCAAATTAAAGCCAGTTCTATCAGAGTCTGAACAGTTCAATCGGCCATGAATTTTTACGTGGACATCTAATCTAAACTTTCAAATGGTCCGCAGAGAACTTATTATCACTGTACTCTTTTCAGGTCCTTTGGTCGACTGAACGATTCGTCCTTTTAAATCTATCTCCAGTTGAGAATTACTCGAGCTAAACTTGGAGCCTTCATCTCCACTGATCGCCATGAACTTTTCGAGCTTCATAAGAACTTTTCAGGGGAATTGAAACATAGTTATACGCCAAAACCGCGTTCAATTGTAATAGGAATCCATTCCCCTTCCACTACTAGGAATTTTTATAGCTTACCATTTGCATTTGAAGTGCTTTACTCCCCGTGAATTTTCTGCGAAACTCATACAAACCTTCCTTGATATCGGGAGCAGCAATCGATCGATCCACCATTTCGCGGACTTTCTCGTGCAAGTACTTGAGTAAATACAAAACACATTGTTTCTCGTTAACTGTTTGTCTCGAATATTGTGTTTACGTAACATCCATCAAGGGATTTTTTTGTGCTTTTGTAAATTATTCACTGTCTGCGGTGCGATTTACTGCAAGACAAATAATAGTAGAATGTCATATCGTTTTCTCCAATTTAGTTAATTCTAGGAAAGTTTATTCAGATATAGGAGCTTCTAGCTTTGAAGGTCAGGGTTTCATCATTTGATGCAACTCAATACAAAGTTCATGGTCGTGAGCATTTTTCATATTAAGCATCGCGGATTTGATGTTTGAACTCTTTACGCGGTATCCGCCAAATGCTATCTAAGGGAAATTGTAATAAAAAGACAAGTTATTTCAACATAAAGAAGTTTAGTTATAGAAGTCATCAACCTATCAGTGTATAAGATGAAATGAGTCGGGACCCTCTCACTTGTTGAAGTTTGACTTGCATTTCTGTTCCCATTTACAACCACTCGCTGAAGATGTACTGTGAACTTTTGGCAAAAGCTGTGCCTGAAAATAACTTTCATTAAGCAAGTCATCTTATGAAACATCATCATCACACGTTAAAAAAAATGTCCTATCAAATTTTCCTGGCTCGACCACACCATCCAGAAATTTTGCTGTTCTGTTTTGTCTGGTGAGCCGAAGCGACTTTTCTTGCCGACCTAAAGAGTGCGATTACAAGGTTTTTCCTCGTTGAACTTGATGTCATGCGAGAGATGTATTAGGTTTGGGCCTGCTCAAATCGTCCAATTTTATTTGCTACTCCAAGGAACAATTTGATGTAGCCTGTATCTGCTCAGAAGTTCAAGTGCTCTTAGCAGAACATAAAGAAAATAAGGCCACCGTTTTCAACAGCAGTGTAGGATTGTCTCGCAACTCTTGCCATCCGATAAATATTAATACGTGCAACTTTACAAATCCAAATAGCTACGAGTACGAGTAACTCAACACGTACGTCTGCTATTTTGTCTTGCCATGCAAGTACGTGTCGCTCGATGAGCTCGAGTTCCTACCATGCAAGTACCAGTAACTTCACGTACGCGCATAAATGTTGCAGTTCGCTAAATCGCACAACCACTACAAGATAAATATGAAGGATGAGCATTCAGTAAAAACTACAATGCATGAGGATTTAACGTGGGTCTTTGCTCAGCTTTTGGACAAACTACGGATGCAAAAACAAAGGTTGTCCGCTGCTCGGATAGCCGAGGATGTGACCGAATTCTTTTCCCAGGCTCGCCAGATATTCTTGCTGGCGGCATATCCCCATAGTTGTCATGCCAAGTATGCAATAAAAAGCGGTGTCTGTTTATCATCAAAGCATGCGTATGCGTGAGACCGTCTCGTGTGCGTCTAGTAGGTGTCATATTTTAACAAGACGACTTTTTTATCCAACTTAGATGCAGCAAATGCGTTTAAAAACCCGTAATTGCGAGTCCTTTAAATTTTAGCGACTCGTCTGCATTAGGTTGCTTGTAACTTCATTCTCGCGACTTAGTTCACGTTTTTTTGTGCGATGGGCTGGATTTAATGTTGAAATGAACATGTAAACTTTGATGTTAATGATAATCCAGTGTTGAAAAAGGATGTATAAGGCATTACTTCGTAACGCGCGTCATACTGGTAGTAGTTATATAAATATTGCCTTAATACAGTGCGAAGGAACATAACTTCCTTTTTCCATAACCTTTGATAGGCAAAAAAGGAAGTTTGTTGCCGCACCCTGTATATCTTACATCTCCTACTAGATTCCTACTCAAGTGTCTGTGCGTGATTGGTGCATGTCGGCAAGGGACTTGGGTGGTCACCCAAAAATGAACTATTTTCCTCGTTCCTGTTGCCATGTTCAATTTATTTTTCATTCACTTATGATTAAATTAGGGAATATAAACAAAGTTTACTGCGATGTCTGACTGCATATTTGCAATTTTCGCATCAGGAGAGCGTAATTTTTTATTGGAGCACCAAATTACTGATGATTGCTTAATTTTCTGCTGTTCGAATTTCGACGATTTTGGCCGCACAAGCGTGAAATTATCTTCATTGATAAACACACGTTTGTTCTCTAATGACTTGTTCATTACACACTTGAACTCAAAAAAATCGGTAAAGAGAATCCTTATGTGCCCCAAGTGCATCCATTTGTTCCAGCCTCCAGTTTTCTGATTTATTTGCAGAACAACTTTAGGAAGATGGCCTAGTATTTATTTTCTTCATTACACCGGTGACATGGCCCGCTCCCATTCTAAAACTTACTCTAAGATAAGGTCTGGAAATGATGTCAGCGCCGTTTTTTGGCCCAGACTTGACTGATTGAGCTGAACTTGAGAATGAGAACCACGGTGAAGCTATATTGCTGCAATGAATCTACAGCAATGTGTTGAGTTGGGCGCAAAAAATATCTGGCTTTAGTTTAATGACTGGTGGTGTCCAAATTTATGTTGATGACTTATCCTAAATTCCTGGACGCCGGTCGTTCTGTCATAATTTGCTGACGCTCATCACCCATTCTTGCTTTATTTCTATTTTGTGCTAATTAATTTTCTGTTGGTTATGCCCGTATGGCACATTTGAAAAACATTTTTAAAGCAGTTTTTGTCGTTTGTTCACTTTCAGTTATCAATCGGTCTATAAATTTTCGGATACTTCAGCGTTTATGCTTAGTAAAGTCATCCATACGTCAATAAATAAAATTAGCATTTAGATCCGTAATTTCCCTTTCGTGAGGGAAAAAGTAAAGTAATTTTCATAGGCAGTGTAGTAGCCCGTATCTATAACCACTCCAGAATTCGTGTTCAAGCGGATTCAACGCACTATGATGAATTTCTTTTCAATGGTAGCGTCTCTAAAATATTTATTACACTCAAGTAAACCACGAATTGAAATTAAATTCGTACCATTTCTTAGATATCGAAAGAATGTTTTTTATCTTCATTGAATCCTGCATTAATTTTTTTCATCTCTTCTTCCTCATTATCGTTAAATGTCTCTACATTTCATCGCAACTAGAGATCATTCAACAACGCAATCTATCGACACTGGTTGTTTCTTAGACAATGTATCACTCTTCCAACAACTTCACTTTTCTGCATCGTATTCACGCGTCTGTCACGCATCATTGAGTTGATCCATTATTCCTTCAAATTTTCACTAGCAGAGAGGACGATTTAAACGTGGCGGTTATCGCCTGCAATTCGAGCTTTGGAGCCGTGATCCTGTCATGAGCTGTCCAACGACGCGTGAGCTCTACCATTTGTTTGCTTCCTACATTAGCTGTAATGGATTGTCATGTTATATTGACTTGGAACTCTACCGTGTGCCATGCTTGCGCCAATCTAATTTGTTTCACCTTGCCTGTAGACACCTAATGTTGCAAAATACGCACGGGTCTGTATTTTTCCATCACCGTATGTGAGGAGTTTATCCGTTTGTTGATAGAGGAGTAAGTTAATTTAAATACTGTGCGTTTTTGCCTTGATATGAATTGAATTATCTGTAATCGCATTGCGAGTAGATCGACGTTGCACTCCATAAATCCTGGAATTAATGATTCGATTTGAGCGAAAACAGAGGAACTAAATGAAGGAAATAACATTAATGAAATGAGCCCATGATTTGTAGCTCTTTATTACAAACAACGTCATGTGACTCAGGTGTTAGCTGAGCGGGAATAAATAACTAATAAGGAATCTTTTTCTGGTACTGCACTTCCACTTCGTAATAGTTTCTATTTCATTTTAACTCATAAAATCCGTGATTCCATAAATGTTACTTATTCGACAAGGTAAGTGTGGTCGTGCACTTGGATGTTGATAATTTAGCTACCTGCAGAGAGATAGAATAGAATAGAATGAGGCTATAGGAACGAACCTTCTGGCCCATCCTTGGGTCGGATAATTACTTCGATAATTATTCGGTTGTTTACTCAAGTCCCATGCCGTATTTCTAGCCGCGTCAACCATGTCGGCAGCGGGATTCGAACCCGGGTCTTCCCGCTCGAAAGCAGATTCGCTCACCAGTCGACCAAGCTGGTGGTGACGTGTTATAACTCACAGTACAGTCGTGAGTTTGAGTTAGAATTTATACTAGATATCTTTTGTTTTTATGTTCATTATGACTGAAACTAC
This sequence comes from Trinorchestia longiramus, assembly GCA_006783055.1. Taxonomy (NCBI): domain Eukaryota; kingdom Metazoa; phylum Arthropoda; class Malacostraca; order Amphipoda; family Talitridae; genus Trinorchestia; species Trinorchestia longiramus. Next base: position 492,120 of record VCRD01000029.1, read on the forward strand.
TTTGGCTCTGTGTTCTTCTAAGTAATATTCAGTGACAATTTACAGGTCTGACTAATCTGAGTTGGCCTTTGTAGTTGAATGATAATAATTTGCTACTTTCTTTCTATTTTTATCGAACTTGAGTCATAAAAGTGGTCTCCTAATGCCGATTGTCAATACGATTATAAGACGCGTTTCTTAATGAGACCTAATTCTTGTCGTCATGGAGATCGCAGCACTTTCCTCGAAGCAATAAAAAACAATTAATTCTCTGAAACGGAAATTTTACGTGCCTTCGAGCCTTACACTGTATGTGTAGAGGTCATCAAATGGAGTTGATAATTGAAGAAACGCTATAGGCTTAAGTTGTAACCCAGAGGTTCTCAACCGGAGTAAATTTACCCCTAGGCCCTAATAAATTTACCCCTGGTTGAAAACCTCTGTTGTAACCGAAGTCTGGTTTATTTCGGGTAACCTTTATATAACACGTATCTCGCATTAGTTTCGGCTTGCTTTTTGTGAAATAATTGTAACATTATTAGAGCTACTTGCATGTACGCGTAAATTGTGCGTAACGATGGTACTTCCACATTTGTTAAATGATCATTGCAGCAACTAGAAAAAAAATCTGGCAGCTTTTCGCGAGCATCGCCTTGGAAATGAACTGCGACGTTTCTGTCTTGCCCAAAGGAAATTATGAACATTAAAGAAAGCATCTTGCTGATTTGGAGGGAGGAATGAGGTGCATTTTAAGTTGATGGAGCCTGCAACTGACGTAACGTTCAATATCTTTGACTTTAAAATTTCTGTACATGCACGTTTTGAAAACTATCGAAATGCGTTAAGGTCTATTGCTGTAATCCAACTCGCTGTAAACCCAAACATTAATGACAGTTATTCAGTTTCAGCGTTGAATTTGTGTAAATGAATTGGTATAAGTTCCCCATTATTCGGGTAATTGTATTTTTATTTAAAATTGGTGAATTATGAATCTAAAATAGGGAACAATTCATTTTGAGGAAATAATACAACGACCAGGGAAAACTTCTTGAACTCCTACTCATTGTGCATTAAAAACTTTATGTAATTCTAAACACTAATTGAATTAATAATAGGGTTCTCTTTTGTTTGAACGTGCTTTTCCAGTGTTTTCATTAACAGTTAATTTAAATTGTGAGAATTAAAAGAAAGTGTATGAGAGTAACTTCATTAAAATATGAAACCGAGGTAATCGTGGGGAAACAAAGTAAACCCCCTTCGTGTATGTTTTATATTGATATTTCTAGTTACAAGTCGATTATTCATAAAAATAAAAATCATGTCAAGCAGTTTAAAAGGCTAATAATTTTCTTATTCTCGACACATCCTTATATAATTTATAGTTAAACTTTTCAGCTTCTTTTTAATTTGACTTGAAAAGTGAAATAAGTCTACAGCCTGATGAAATTTTAGCACTGCTGCTGCAAACTTCAAAGTCTGAATAAAAAATGTCCCATGAGATCTGTATTTCAAACTTAGTTTTTTCACGCTTTGCCTCAATTTTTCCTGCTTACCAAGAGCATTAAGTGTAATGTTCTTCACCTACCGCAAAAAGCTGCCATTGAGAGCTTATACTGTCAAAAGTGGGTAAAAGTCTCAAAGGAAACAGGTTAAAGGCAGATGTAACGTGCAACTGACCTCCGATCGCCAGGACGTGTCTACGCCATCAAGCATACCTGCCATTTCAGTTTCCAATGTTCCTTCTTGTTTTGAGGTGCTAACTGTAGTGACTTTCTCTTTGGGGGTCTATGGTAATAAAACAGTGTACTTTGTCTATTATTCTGTAAAGCCGTGGGTCTCACCTCCGTCGTACAACTTGCAGCTGCAGCTGTGTACAAAGACAACGCAACATTCAGTGCACAGTCGCTGCCATTAGAAAAGGTATGAGAGTTCGGCATTTGGCATTCCGGGAGGAAAATAGATAAAATGGAAGAGGATCGAAGAAAGAAACAGGATGATGTGTATTGTGCATAATACCCTTCACTAAATAGTGTATCATAGATGATACCGGTTTCCTAACATGGCCAGTCAATCTACCATAGGTACTGCACTTAAGTATAATTTTTGCTAAACGTGCAAAAATAAATTGCACAGTAAAGGGATAAATGTTAGTGATTGAAAGTTGTCCATGTGGTTTATAATGGGGTTTAATGCACGTGAGCAGCACAAAGCAAGATCTAAGCTTGTGTGTACGAGTGCTACACACAGAGGCTTCAATGCACTCCAACGGACGGCTGTCAACCGCACTCCATTTGCGAGGACTTAGCGTTCTGCAAATGCTTGTCAGCAGATGCTCTTCAGTCTGATCGCCGTTCCTCGTCCTATAGATTGCATTGTCCAACTCGATGATTCATAGCTTTATATAGTTTTCATGTAAAATTTACGTGAATTTTTATATTGATGTCCTTAACAGGGTTGTTTGAATAATATTGATTTTCAAACGTCCTGATAAATGCAATGTATATATTTCAATTTCAAAGAGCAGTTTGGTTCGAAATTTAATGGTGTCAAAACTGTAAGGAAACTCGAATTGTAAAACGTCGTCACATATTTATTTATTTCCTGTACGATTGTATTTGTTGTTCGCTAAGTATTCGTCAATTATTCAAATTAAATTTGCATGTTTTCAACGAAGTTCAATAATTGAGAAAAGCTAGTTTTTCGGTCTTTAGGGTCAATATTTAGATTGCACATCACAGGTAACAACCTAGCGTTGAAGCATTGTCATGTAGTGAAGATGCACCAAATTAAAATCTTAAAAAATCAGTCACCCGTTTATCTTGATTATTCGAACTATGTTTTATCTTGATTTTTTCGTTGTTCGTTACATGAAATTATAAGCCGTGATGGTGTAATAATCCTGTGTACACGCCGTGTGTTTCGGGATAGATTGAAGTAATTAAACTTTTCTTCATGAAGAATTTCATCGCTCTCAAATGCATCGTTTTTTAGCAACTGACTTTCGTGATGTTCGTATGATTTTTGTTTTTTATTTAGTCTAGGATGAGGAAATTTGAAGTACATGGAGGTTGAAATTTATTGACAAACTCAAAGTTTAACGAATATAGTTTATACTTCAGGACATTTTTACCAGCCGCTCCACTGTAGATCCACGCAATTAAAATCTACTCTTTTACTTCCTGCTTATTAATAGAGCGTAAAATCCTAGGTTCAAGATGGTCTGATAAATATCCCAGTAATTTATTCCCACGCATTTGAAAGCCCCAGCTGAGTCTGAATAAATTTAATAATCTCGTGCAACCGACATGCCTCTTGAATTCCATGATATTGACAAAACGCAGCGAGCTTCTCGTGTTCAATGTTTGTTAGTGTGCGCCCCGTCGACATTCATTTCACGTTCTTGACTGTACTCCGAATTATTTATGATAAATTTCTGGTCCAGTACGTCTCAAGATGCTTAGTAAACTTTCAACTTGGATTAAATGAAGAGCGTTTTTACCGAACTTCTTTCTTCTGGCGAAAATCTTTTCATGACGCTAAGTTTTCCCGCTATCATATGTTGAAGGTCGAGTTCAAAATTCTAAATATTCTTAAAAATCATTTGGCTTTTCAATTCATTGATTTACAAAAATTGTGAATTTCTTAATAAAATCCTTCAGCAAACGTATTGTAGTGCGTCCAGTAAGATTTAATTCATTTTTGATGATTGTCGTTTTTCAGTGAAAAAAAGTTTTTTCCTTTATATAAAATGCGGTGCATTTATGAAACTAATTTTGATGAATACGAATTCAATTTAAAAAACATATGTTCGTAACATTTCGCTTTTCTTTAGTCTATATAATTTAAGACCATAAAACAAATGATTTCATGAGCGCTGTGACTAAAGCATCTCGGTGCACTAATGGAACCTTCTTAGATTCCATTTACGCTGTCGTTTCGGAACTTTTCTGGGATTTCAACATTTTATCGTCAGTCCATTAATAAGTTAAGTGATTATTTCAAGTCACTGTTGTGGGTTTATGGATCCGTTGCCGTATTTTTTACCGCGTAGACAATAAGTCTATTTTAGCTACGAATTACTGGACAGTAAAAGCTCTGCGTTTGTTTGGATCCACATTTTAGTTTTTTTACCGTAGTTGGGATGACTTTTCTTACTTAGTTCCGCCGTAGACGCTTGCAGTTATTCGATTACTTAATTCCTCTAATCCTTACCGTTCTTAAGTCTGTTAGAAATTTGATTTTGTTCATTTAAGCATTGATTATATTCAGAATCACACAGCTTTCCTGATTTTTTTTAGAACCGCTCATTTCGTTGGGTCAATTGGTTTGTAAACCTGAAGGGCTGCTCCCAAGAATAGCCTTGTAAAATTCAAAAACTGCTGATCCCAGAAACTGCTCGAATTGGCTTAGGGATGCCTCAATTGTCGACCTCTCGAACTCTCCACAATAGACGAGATCACCCTCAAGTCTTTGAAATGGTGAGCGTCGGAAGCACCATCGCCCTGCCAAAGATTTTATCTCCTGAGAGTGCTCTGAAGTTTGTTTCTTACCCTTGCTAAGGCTTCAGAATAAATCACACTATTAGTTGTTTTCGAGATATAACTTGAGTTGATGGATGAATATTGGCACTCGGTTTCAACATCCGTCGTTTCTGAAGTAAAGAATTAAGTATTTCATCAAAAATAAGGTATTTTGCTTTCTAGAGTTTGGAAGGTTTTGAGAAATCTGAAGGACTTTCGTGACTGGGCTTATCATGTTAACCATGCATTAAGAAACGTGTTGCATTTCTTATATGCTGAAGATCTCGACATCGGAATCATATTTGCACAGCATGAAAACTTCTGAGTCCTGAACTCCAGGAAGTAAACCCACTTCGGTTTATAATTCCCAATTTCTCCAATGCTAAAGACCTGGTTCGATATTTGTTCTAATATTTACGAGTCCTGCGAAGCGCATTTGTCTTGATAGGACAACTATTCATTACGTACCGAGTGTTGGCGTTAGCTTTCCATCAATCACATGCACGCGTACACTCCGACCTGAGCTCCATAACCCCGCCTGCTGCGCCCCATCAATCAGTGTTTCTAATTTCACCGCTTTGTCTTGCTCCAGTGATCATCATTCGGAACCAATGCTTGCAGTCGTGCCGAGCATCACGTCGCTTATCCGTTGTCGTCGACGTCTTCGATGCGCTCTAGGTCGATTTGCCTGGTTCCATGCATGGAGCGCTGCCCACCGGCAGCCAAGATTGTTTCACAGTCATCTATTGATTTCGGTATTTCAAGATGAGACGAGCGAACAATGAACAGGGCTCCTTCGTATACGTTAGTTGTATTTCTCGCACCGAACAATGTTCTCGTAGCTAAACAAACGCAGCAGTATATTGACCTGTGTTTGATAAACAGTGCTAACATTTGCTTCTGGGGCCGAGTTGCTCTATTGTTTGGGTTTTCTCATTTAACAATTTTTGTTCTTTGTAAGTTAGGTGAAATCTTTTCATTGCCATGTATTTTCTAGTAGTTTATCCGCATACTCCAACTGATTGCTTAAAAATTTTATCGAAACTATCTCATTCTGGTTGTTGGATCATAGACTTAGAAGAATAGTAATTATTAATTTATTCATGTCAGTAATAAAATTCATATTCATATTCCTATCAAAAGTGCTCTTTGATTTCACTACTATACCAATAGAAACTCCTCAGTTGAATAACAAGAACAATAATGGCTCATGTTATGAACATATTTTGCTTGATGTTAACGGACTTTGTTCTGTTAATTCGAAAAGACCATTGACACTCAAATAGAAGACTCGAATGTATTGGTTTTGACGATGTCATTGGACGAAATTGGATACTATCGATTCAGTTGCAAAATATTTCTCTTGTGGATACTATTTCTGTTTAGTTCTGATGATTGAATTTCACGTTGAAAATAGACAAGAATAATAGCAGACATTTTGCCGATTGTTATTGAATTGCTCATGTTACGATAGACCATGTCACCTAACGCAGAGAGCTTTTGTGATAGCCTGACGCGTATAGGTGATCGGCAACGGAAGGGTGCAGTGACTGCTATATTAACGGGCTTTTAGATTGACGAGAGTGCAGATTGCTTTGGGCTGCCGCTGTAAATTGTCCAAGGAAGCAGAGAGACGAAGGCCCTCTGCAGAGATTGTATCCGTCTGTATTGGAGAGGTAATGTCTGTATTCGTTCACTAAGATTCAGTAAATTAAACTGTTCAATTGATCAAAATTTAGCTCATATTTAAAGTTCAGATTATGTTCGTGTGACATCTTGAATCTGCTTAATCTTAACTGTCGGTAATCTCCCTTTGGCTGTTGGATGTGACTTAGACATTACTAGTCCACTTAATATTGCGTGTGACTTCTTCATTACTAGTATATAATTAATATTGCACTCGACTTCTGCATCACTGATTTACCCAGTATTACTTATGACTTCTGCTTCACTTATTTAGTTGATCTAATTGTCTGAATAAGTAGCTTCCTAGAGTGTGTAACTATTGAATTCATTTTTTTTCGTGTTGACACAACGGTGAATATTTAGTCCCACTCTCCTGCATTTCAACAGATTCATGTATTTAATGAATTGTCATTGTTTACCGAACTGCGTGCTGGTAGTCCACGCTGTTACTTTTTCTGCAGAAGTTTATATTAACTCGTCGGAGATACATCACACGAAGTTCTCTTCATACGTCGAAGCGTATCGACCACGTCCGTTGTCGATGGAGTTTCGAGCATCTGTCCATAAACGGACCGTTCCCGCGATTCATTGGACCGTATATTAGACATTTAGTGAATCAATACCACTTGTAATGGTCTTGCCGCGAAAACCCTCTTGATTTGCTCGGAGACGTGCTCTGACTTCAGCTGGCTTCCAAACCTCAACCTTCACTCAACAGCTTTCATCATCGGCGCCGTGTAACTGGAAGCTCTTCGACCTGTCTTCATTCCGGCATATTTGCATGCAGTCCTCCGGCAACTGAGCGCTTCACGTCGAGAAAATTCCATTTAACAAAATTTTTTCATCTCTCTTAGTTCATTTTTAACTCTGCTTAAAATTGATGATTGTTTTTTAGGCTCAAAAATGAGGGAAAATTAATGTGATGCTTGTGAAGTTTGGTGTAGCGAGTACATACAGAAGAAAAATTAAATGAGTGATTTTTGGGACTTTATTACTTGACAAATTTAATCTTACTGGACTCCTGAAGTTTTATTTTCGTGAATTTATTGACCCTTTCTACTTACCAATGAAACATAATACTGTTTTGGAAGCATTTACTTCTTTCAGGTACATCTAAATACAATAATTTGCGTAGTCTATGCTTCTACTCTCCTGGTTCGATTGAAAAATGCATTGTATTGACATCAGTTGTATTTTTATCAAAGCATTCTCGGTCTTTCAGACCAGAAATTCCCTATGTTGCAACAACGAGGTTTTAGATATTGCGAAATTAATTCACTGCTTAAATTAAATTTGCATTTTCATATTGATTTCGTCATAGGTTTAGTGCTGCCTTATGGATGCCGAATCTAATGATCTATAAGGAAAATATTCTCTACAAGGGAGGAAAATTTTTGAAGTGAGACTATAATTCTCTATCGTTGATTTTAGTTCATAGCTTTTGCACATTTATTGTACCAAATATTCCAACGGTCTGTAATTCTCTATACTCAGGTCGAGGGTTGATTTGTTATTGCACTGGACATTCAGATGATGTCGACTGACTGCCATTGTTTTATATCAGTGTAGTAGCCATGAGTTATGTTTTGGTTGATGGGCATTCCTATGATAAATTACAATATAAGTTACGACCATTGACGACTTTTATCGATGACTATAATATACTAAATTGTACTTACCATAACATTTGTACATAATAATACTTTAGTACTTATGATGCTAAAACACGCGGAAAGATATGAGTATTATCAGGACATACTCGTACTGCTCGTGGTGGGCATGGAAAGTAAATTTTTTTTTTTTGCGATTCATTGTTTGCTGTCGTAGTATCCATGTATCCCCATAGGAAATCTCTCACTCTACATTTATGGCCTCTCACACGCGCAAATATTTGACTACTGTTTTCTAAGTAGGAAAGTAATGGTAAGCTTTTAAAATACATCGTGACCATTTCCTTTGATTATCGTTCGCACAGCCTTACTAGCTGTGAAAGCTCACTCGCATTATTTCAATTTAACTTCAGTTCTCTGCTGTTCGTGTAACGTAGCTAATGGACCGACAGTCTTATGTGCACTAGAGTTCGACTATGTCTTTCGATTTGATGTGAAAATTTAGTTTCACTTCGAAAATTTCAACGGCACTTAGTAGTTGCGCTCCCCTTGTCATGTCCCTTAATTTTGACTGGTCATTTCTCTTATTGCCGAGAGGACTAAACTCGTATTTCCAAAGAAAATACTTTCCTCGTTTGCACAACATTTGCCACGTGTTTTAGCTCCTAGTCTCTACATCACAAATACCATTATTGGTATCGAGCGTTTCATCTCTTAGTCTGAACAGCATAAATGCTATTTCTTAAATAATTTAGGCTTTTGCTGGGCTCGACGCAGCACTGTCCTTCACTGCATGTGATGTTGTCAACGTATGCAAAGCGAGTGTCTTTGTGGCAGACTGCCTAATTCAGAGTCCGCCGTGCGGCTCCCAGGCTATTCTGGCAAAAATAACGTAGGCCTTTCAGATAAGATCAGTGGTCAATTTCTCTGTCTCAGCCGAGCTGACCAATTCAAATGAAATGTCTGGTTAAGTTAAAGTTTGAGTTGTTATACAGGTGTTAAGTAAAGCTGTTTGACCTCGTTTGGTAGATGCATACAAGCATGACCTAGTTAATTGGGAGGAATTAGGCAGAAATCGGACAACGCATGGCTCATTAAATGCTGCTCTTGATGCACTATTGTAAGATGCGTTGTTAATAGTTTTAAAATGAGTTAAAGTGGATACGTGAATTAAAGGATGTTAGTAATAAAATTTCTCTTGATGGTTTTATCTCTTTCAGCAGAATATTCTGTACTTTATATACAGTTATTTATGTTCAATAACTGTACGAATACATCCTTGAAGTACTTTGGGGTTTTTCTGTCCAGACGACAGTAAGATCTTTAGGGGTTCGAATACTTTCACTATATAAAGTCATTTAAAGGAACACAATTTACCAAAATTAATTTCACCTCATAGTGTTCCTTCGACAAGCATTGTTGCAAAGGGCGTTCGTCTCTCATAATTCTAGCACACACGCCTTCTCAGAGCTGTGAACAATCAATTGTCGTGATTTACCAATGCTATCCTACCTCCTATCAGACGTTGCTGGATCGTTGATAAGCAAGGGATCCCGTCGCCCTTGCGTGCTTCAAATGACCTAGGCTCGAGGCCGCACGCTTATCGGCTGCTGAAACCCTAATTTATATCATTTATTCTTAGGAACATCACTGCTCTCGGGTCAAGACTTTTTCGGGTCCGTTTAATTTTGCACTGATTTGATTTGCTCTTCTTAGTAATTTACAGTTTGTGAATGGATATTTAAAGGCTTATTTAAAAGCTATGTATGAATGTTTTCTACATAAAATTATTAATCGAGGTGGGATTCGCCAAGTTTCTCACTAAATTGTGCGTATTTTGCTCATAATTTTTGGTCATGGACATTGGGCTGATATTCTTGATACTTAGATGGAGATTTTATGTAATGTTCAAGTACGTAACTTTACTTAATTGCTGACTGACTCTTAAAGATGTTGACAAGATTGTGACTTCAGTGCGGGTGTGATAATGAACACCTCATTTGTTTGTTCATCTAATGAACAGTTCTCTGTCAGGCTGCAGTTGGTATTCGGGCATTTCTCGATTATGCAAACTCTTGAACTGTATCACACCGATTCAGGAATTACATGCCAGTTGAGGGCCAATTAATTTAATTATGCTTCCGGATCACAAGTATAACGTACCTAGCAAGGTGCATGTTTCGTATTGTGATTCTAGCTTATGAATTTTTTTTAATCCCAGCTTTGTATTCATGACCTGGCTCTGAAATATTATGCAAGTTAAGCTTTGTTTATTCAAGTATGCCTGTACACTGACATTTTTGATAAGCCATCTCTTCTCCTAGTAAAATTCAACATATCAGTCTTTGATTTTCATTTTTCAATTTTTTGTATGAATCATCAGTCATTTTTAAAACAAATCAATTATTTTTCCACTGTAAAGTGCCACCGGGGTGTTCGAAAACCAATGAACATGCGAACGTTCCCTAGATGTAAATATTTTCAGTGAAGTGGAATGACGTGCGCTGTTGGCTGCGCGTGGTCGTGTTTCTGTTTACCCTCAGAACTTGTCTAAATATCGGCAGGAAAGCCGTTATAAGTTTCGAGAGACTGCGTGTGCGCAGATAACATGACAGAAACAGACCTCTCCGCTCGTCACAAACAAACAGTTTTTCCTTAGGAATTCAATCTAAGGATGGGATTATTATGCAAACCCCACCTCGCAGTCCTAGAAAACTATTAAAGTTTTTTCTCGAGTGCCTTAGAGATATGATAAAGCTGAATTCTGGTTGCGACTCGTGCCCACTTAGGGGAAAATTTTTCTTCCGGAACGCTAGCGCAGGCTTTGAGAACAAGACCTCCTGAGAATAATAATGCATGTTTTGTTGTAGAATCCCACGGGATGTTTATATTCGCGCTGTTAAAATCTCTGCATTGTGAAACACTCGCTTGGGAACGATGATTTGCCGACGTCTTGCGGACGAAAATATTCCGGGGTACGCATTCCGATCAGGCGGACGGAAGGGACTCGTTACACGAACAAGATTATCGTTCCTTGAATACTGATTGTGTTCCGTTCCGCTCTATTCGACTGTTCTTATAGGATTCGATCGGCTCAACGTTTTCTCTGAGCGATGAGTTTTTTATTTTAAATTCGAGGAACCTCACAAAACAAACGTTTTCTCTGAAAGATGACAGGTTTTTTAATTTTAAATTCGAATAACCTCACGAAACAAACGTTTTCTCTGAAAGATGACAGGTTTTATAATTTTAAATTCGAATAACCTCACGAAATAAATGTTTTCTTTCTAAAAGATGACAGTTTTTTAAAATTTTAATTCGAATAACTTCACAAAATGAACGTTTTCTCTGAGAGATGTTTTATAAAATTTTAAATTCGAGTAACCTCACGAAACCTTTGAAAGATGAAATTGTCATATGCACTCACATTGCATCTCTTGACGTCTTCTTGTTTGTGTTCATCATTTTATGCGTTGGCAGTTGGCAATTCTGAGTTGGTGATTTCCGAGGTCAACAAGGATGATATGTTGAAGTTCGAATACTTTTTTATTGCGAAGGCGTGTATTATTTTCCTCGTCAGCTTCTTTGCCATGATAAAAACTTTCTGTGTGTGGCTTGTACATTGTTTCTATTGTTCAGGCATGGTTTGGTTTCTTCTCTGGTTTACATATTTTCCTAAATTTCCTGTAGGATGAGCTTATTTAAAAGTACGAACATTCTACTACCTAATGTTTACGATGTGTAAAATGACACGAGTTTATGCATTAGATTTTTTACCCCAAAAAATCGCTTTACACTTGATTCTTCCCTCTCACAAACTCTTCATTGTGTTGAGCTTTGTATATTTGAAGCTTCTTACCGTGTCGCTGAAGTAAATTCCCCATGAAATCGCAAACTTGCTTTACACGTTGTCTAAAAAGCAAAATCAATAAGAGGTGGAAAGAAAATGCAAAAAAATGCAGGTAGAAGAAACGAAAGAAAGGTTTATGAAAGTTATTGGAAGGACGATTGGTAATATAAAAAAAACACTGTTTTATGAAAAAATAGTGCACTTTATTTTAACATATACATGATGCTCTATATTTAACTTTTAATTTTATTACTATAGCGGTAATACTTAACTCAAAAAGTAGTTGGAATTCTACTTTTATTTAGCTGCACGATCATGTGTGTGTGAACAAGTTTGCATTCGTGCATTTGAAGATACACAAACTTTACTACGAATATTCCTATACAACTGATGGAACGTATTGCTCAAGTCTCGTTATTTGTCTTAATTAAAAACCTGATTTAAGATTTGAAGAGTTTATATATACCGGGAAAACAAAAGAAAATCGCAAAAATAACGGAAATACTGAAAATAAGGAAGGAATGCTCTAAAAAGCCCATAAATGTTGTAAATAATGCAAATAATGAGGGAGAAAGTAACGAGGTTTGCATGGGACACAACTGTTCATCAATGTTGCTTTGTTGCTATTGTAGTTGTAACTTCTCAGTTGGCGATGTTAACTATATCTTTAATGATGAAGCAATTAAGAACTTCGTCTCAAAAACTACCTTCCTCGTAACCAACAATCAGTCTTTGCTCATCAGTGTGTTATAATTTCAAATTAGAAATATTTTTACTGATTTAAGATCTTTAAATCCTATCTCATACCTGAAATGGGTTTGTTTCGAGCCATAATTGCAAGATCTCATTAGTTTCCTTTCATTCAGCAGTATTCGTTGAAGTTTATGAATGGTTTGTTTTACGAAACAGATATTTGTACACATGATTTTACTTTCATATTGATGATGATAATGATGATGATGATGATGATGATGTGCGAATGCTCGACTGTTTCCAATACTTCCATGTTGCCTCTTTATTTAAATCAGTTTTGCACTTTGTGTTAATATCACTGTATTGTCTTCTGTATTTTGCTGAGTACAAATATTGATTACTATTTCCGTCATAACCGTAGACATATACTGTTTTGCACTAATTAAAAACAACAACCCTAGAAATTCGAACCATTCCAGCGCTGATTCATCGGGAAAAAATCTATGCATTCCGCATTATTTTCTACGTTAATTGTTGGTAGAATCTCAGGGTTGTTGTGCACAAACGCTAAGTTCATTGCACGGTCTCAGATATCAACGATTTTCGTAGACAGTTGAAGAACGACCGGAACAGTCGAAAGTGATGCAGTCGCATAAGATGAAATATTACACACGATCCTGAATGACTCATTTTTGCTATCAATGAACATTAATGCATGACTACCAGGTTTTACGAGTTAGTTGCACGACTCAGAGAAGCGTTGCACAGAAAATTAACTCGTTCTTTTGGTGCTGGCATAGTTGTCTTACTTAGGTCTACGAAAGAGTCGCTGGGGCGTAGCTGGGTCTTGTTAGTTATGCCGTGGAAGTTGGGAAGTTTCGAACTGTTAGACGCCTGTGTTTCAACGGCATGATAATGGGGTGCCTGCAGCACCTTGTTGCCACTGCGTCTGCTCATGATGCTCCTACAAGCTTAAAAAATCTTCCTTAATTCTTGACTTGCGAGCTGCTCAGTTTCTTACATTCTTGGAAGTTGGGGGCACTTGAAGATTTTTTCTCTTAACAATTTCTTGTATACTTCTTGGCACTATGAATAATTCCACTTAGATGCTTTTACGGAGGGATTTATATACCAGTTAGAATTCTTTTTGAAGAAAGTGTGTTCTTTTATTCCTGTATAATCTGTTTAAATTGTACTTACACTGCACATTTTTTTGATAGGTGGTTCAGAAAGACATCAACCCGTTCTTTCACTTTCAGCATTTCTGTACGAAAGTTATCAATTTTTAGTGAGCAGTTATGCATGAGCACAGTAATTATGGGGTCAAAATTTGCATGGGAGAATTTCTTGCTTGCAATCAAGTTGAGGCAAGAGGCAGCTAATGCCGTCGCTTGGGCGTCGGATCACCACTCCTCATTTGCATACGCGCTTTATTCAAGCCTCTTGATGCAGAACCTCTGTCCCCTTAATTTTCTTATAATTTTGTACTCAAATCGATAACGGTTTCGCTGACTTTCTTATATACTCTTTCTGCTCGACTAAAAATCGGAATTATTTATTGTGGATATCAATTACTAGTTTTCAATGCGTGTTTTAATTACGCTTAATGCGACTCTAAAACTTTTGCTTACACTTTGAATCGGAGACGAGGTCACAATACCTGCCCTTTCTGTGGGACTTTTATTTCTTTTGTTTCGCTCTGAATCGATGATGCCTTTGGCTAACTACTGTATTTTCTGAAAGACGAACCTTATTATAATACTTTTTGTTAAAATGTGATGTTATATCGAATTTATTTCTTACTTTGTGGAAGCATAACTTTATTATTGTCTTAAGATTTTGATACGAGGTTTTGTGCATTATCTTTTGGACGCATGTCACGAGTCAATTTGTTTATTGCCTTCAGTTATAATTAATGATGAAATATGGACATGTTAATTATAATGTACGGTATTCTTTTTGTGAGGTTAATTCTCATTTAATTTTGAGTACAACATGAGATTTGCATGAAGTTTTGTTGGACACTAATTCATGTGCGCATAATTTCATCGCGGCTCTATTTGAATGGGAAGAAGTTAGGGGAATTTGAGTGATTATTTAATCATCGAACCAATGCAAATAGACATTATCAGCAAACCAATTTTATTAGGTCTCTTCCATATGCCTCTCTATATAAATGGGATTTAATTATTTACAGAGTTTGAGAGACTTAATTTATTCGTCTTAAGCAAGAATGGAGGCGAAAAAGAAACTGAATATCAGTTTATTAATTTATTTCAAGTGTGTGAGCCAGCTGCTACTTATTTAGAGTACTAGAAGACCCACACGTTAAAAAATTCACGTGTTATTGATTGAATTTTTCGTTTAATTTGCCAGTGGATGTGAGCTTTGCGAAGGAGTTTCTACATTAAAGGATGTGCCTTTGGTATTGACGACACAATGCTTACAATGCATGTATACCCGTTCCATTCAGAAGTCGATACTTGGCATAAGATAAAGTTTATTTCATTATGCAGTATTTCGACTTTCGAGCATATGTTCCAGGAATATACTTGGTATCGTAATTCAGGGACGAAATTTAATGGTATTTCATCTCATCTTGTTAACGAATTTCCTCCTGACCTGAGAAACTGACCTGAGTATCACCAGTTTGGTCGACTGTTGAGCGAATCTGCTTTCGAGCGGAAAGACCCGGGTTCGAATCCCGCTGCCGACATGGTTGACGCGGCTAGAAATACGGCATGGGACTTGGGTAAAACAACCGAATAATTATAATTATTCGGTTGTTTTCCCAATTTCTTCGATAATTATCGAAGAAATTATCTGACCCAAGAATGGGCCAGAAAGTTCGTTCCTATAGCCTCATTCTATTCTATTCTATTTAAATCCTTGAGAGCGGGGCAGAAAGACAGACCAACCTACCAACCAACCATGTATTATTATATAGTGGGATATCTTATGTGCGGTTCATGAGAAGTGTATTATAATGTATTATATTATGAGATCCTCTGACCAAGTATAGTGAAAGTCATGCTTGAAACTTAGGTCCAAGCTGCTTC
>VCRD01000029.1:508019-542411 GCA_006783055.1 Trinorchestia longiramus
GAAGCTGACCTGGGAAGCTGACCTGGGAAGCTGACCTGGGAAGCTGACCTGGGAAGCTGACCTGGGAAGCTGACCTGGGAAGCTGGCCTGGGAAGCTGGCCTGGGAAGCTGGCCTGTGGAACTGGCCTGTGGAACTGGCCTGTGGAACTGGCCTGTGGAACTGGCCTGTGGAACTGGCCTGTGGAACTGGCCTGTGGAACTGGCCTGTGGAACTGGCCTGTGGAACTGGCCTGTGGAACTGGCCTGTGGAACTGGCCTGTGGAACTGGCCTGTGGAACTGGCCTGCTTGCTCAGTATCCAGGCTGAACTTGAAAATTTAAAACCTAAATACATCTGTGAAACTTTATAATATGCTGTAATAATATTCCTACGAGGCAGAAATGCATCAATGAGGGAAAGTGGTTATTTTCTCATTTTTATACGTCCATAGAATATTGATATAATTCTTTGCTGATTTTTTGTGTCGTATACATCATCACTTGAGTTTTGTTGACAATTTTTTTACTAGAAAAAAATAAACGATCAATCTGCTCATCCGTACAAAACTATGTATCAGTACATATTTAATACATAAGTGTGTATATTTACGTATTTCAATTCCTATATATTAAGATTTCTCTTGAATATGGCTTAGAATTCACTTAATTGTGGGCTAGTGCATATTCTGTGGTTGCCGTAGCTGGAACTAATTTATTTAATTCGTGAAAATAATTACTTTAGGTCTCCTTGCTACTTCCAATTCGAAACATTTTTCACTTTCTAGTAGATCATATCAATATACTGAATTTTATTTTGATAGTTGACCCGCTTATACAATATTGTCTCCATTGTAAAGTTCAAGTTGAAGTTTAAGTTTACCAAACACGTGAAAGCTGCTACATGAGCAAGAAAAGTAAAGTTTAGTTCGAGCGTGTATTTATAAAGCTGTAAATGTTCAGATTTTATAGTCTACAAATCAGGATATTTCAGTAATTTGAATTGAAATATATCCTTCTCATTTCATATGAGTTTTCACACTCATTATTTCACCGTACAAATGCTGTTACCTTCCGTCCAAATAATTCAAGAATCTGTCTTATGGCTGGATTTAAAAGGGCTCTTGATTACACCAGTGGGAAGCGATGCATCGGAGGCATGTGGAGGCCAGGTTCTGTCATCTTTCAAATCTTTCTTTTGTTACTAACGCGGCAGATGCTCGGCGGAGGAGCACCAAAATTTGGCCTGGAGCGTTGCTGTCGGTCGGCCTTAGTGTGTCGCTCCGCCCGGTGTCGCCGCTGGCCAGCCCCTCCAAAACAAAGAACTGTGCTTGCGAGTCTACGTTTATGCCTACAAGTATCTGTCTACAACGATTCAGTGCTGATGTCTACAAGTATCCGTGTCTATAGGGGTTCAGCGTTGATGCTTAAAAGTATGTCTGCAGCAATTCAGCGTTGGTGCTTAAAAGTATGTCTGCAGCGATTCAGCGTTGATGTCTACAAGTATTTGTGTCTACAAGAAATTGTGTTTGTGATTCAGTGTTGATGTTTGCAAGTTTTTGGTATTTTGATGCGAAAACGTACTTCTCAAGTCTCCTTTCATTAATTTTACGCCGTATCGATAGGAAGTCTTCTTTTACCATTACCTATAATTTTGAATAACATTTTTCTGTATAGCTTTTGAATTGCTGAAAATTGGAGTAAAATTTGTGCAATCAAGTCTTTTATCTAGTAACCTTCGATATTATCAACTGACAAGTTTCAAGTAAGTGTTTCTTAACGGTCATTTTAGTCTGTTAAAACATCATGTTCTATATCGTTTCCTGTTGTTTCATTAAATTAATCCTAATATAATCACATCATAAACTTTTGATACGTTATAAATTTTTCTGACATACTTCACTTTCATACTGTAATGCATAATTCAAAACTGCGCCAAAGTTTCCTTAACTTTTAAGTTTCTTTTACTTTCAAGTTTCTTCAATTGCTTTTTATCCATCTACTCTGGAAGTTGCCTGCACGGTGGTGCCGCCAGCTCACAGTTCTTTTGGCTTAACCTAATTCTACTTGGAAGCTTTGAAGGCCGTGTCTTGACGCCATTCTTTTAACTGTTGCTACAGGGACTCGGAAAGACGAGAACTCCCCGGCAATTTCGCTTGCGCTCCCGCCGGTGTGCGCCCTAGTCAATACATCCTCGTATCTTCAGGTTTCGACTCTTCTGACAGAACGCTTTGTGTTTGCTTTCACTGTCTTCATTTTTCTGTACCTCGTCCATGACCCAATCTTGTCGTCGGAAATTTTCTGTAGCTTTTTTCACTCGCTGCAAATCGTTTGACTCTTACCTTTTCAATTCAGGCAAATGTGTTGTTTACACCTCTAGGAAACTTTAACAAATCTCTTATAGTTTCGAGGACATCGTGAGCAAAATCAATTTGTAGGTGAAAATTCAAATGATTTGCTCAATTTCGTTTACGGTTCCATTTTTCGAATGATATTTTTGCTTATATCCCGTAGCCTATCAATGCGCATAGTTTTTCTTTGTATCATGCATGTCGGGGCGAAATTTGCCCATGCTTCTGCTGTCGTCCCAGAATTTTGTGACAACTCGTTTTACGATGCGAAAACTCGCTGTTATGACGCATTCTGTTTCATTTCCTGCTTCGTTGACCAGCTTCAATGCAATCAGTCTTAAGAAGCTTCAGAGAATTCACTCAAATGGCACAAGGAACTCCTCTCGTTCTCGTCTAGTCTTGAGCGAGTGTGCGAATACCTCAAACGCTCCAATTGAGTACTTGAACTTGAGCCTTTAGAGTAGCCTAATCTCCACTTTAATTTGCTCGGACACAATGCAGAGGACATGCTTGTGCGCCCGTGTATTTCACTGAAAGTTCTAACGTTTGGTGTCTTTTTTGGTGCATGCAGTCTTCTGACTAACGTCAATTAGTGCACTCAACAAGTGCCCAACGGTCGTTGAGCGCTCTTTTCATTACAAATTTTTGAAAAAGTTTGCGCTGCAGTCAAAGCTCCAAGCTGGAGTTTAATTAGCGTTGCCGTCTAATAAAGAAGCGTCTTTTGTCTCTCCAATGATATCATTCCAACTCTTTTGTGACATAAATTCCTCGATTCCAATCAGCTTAGATTGTGCGGCCGAATTTTATGCTGTGTTTTATCCCAAGTGAGTTAACTTGTTGTATGAAAATACTCCTAAATCGCATCGTTTTTTATAGAAATTTTCGTATAATGCCGTAGTTTCGGTGTAATGTTTGATGGAACGCGCTGTTTGTCATGATGTTCAGGCATGTGAAATTGAGGAAAAACAGCAACAAACATTGCCTTATCGTTAGTCGCAATGTTTACTTTGAGTAGTTAATTCAGGCATTACTGTAGAGCTAGTGGATGTACATGAATGGGTGTGTTTCTTCTCAAAATTTTGTTCGTTGATAACTCAGTTTACTTGCATACTGTAATATTTCGTTGCAAAATGCTAAATTTAGTTTGAAAACGGACGTAAAAAATTTATATCCTTCACATTAAACTAAAAATATCTTTGGCTAGCTGTATTTTACCTTGCAGATTTCTTGACAGATCAAAAAACTCGTAAAATTGATTCTTATGTAACATACTCGCTTGTGAGTTATCTTTGACAACTCTACTTCTGCTTACAATGAAGTAGATAGAAAGCTTTCGTCACAATTGACTCCTTAGTCGATTGTTATGTGTCATAGTTTCATTATGGAAGCGACGGATGTCGTGAGATATTTGCGTTGTCAAAATAAAAGCGTGACAAGTATTTGAGATTA
Source organism: Trinorchestia longiramus (assembly GCA_006783055.1). NCBI lineage: Eukaryota > Metazoa > Arthropoda > Malacostraca > Amphipoda > Talitridae > Trinorchestia > Trinorchestia longiramus. The sequence continues at coordinate 511,795 of VCRD01000029.1, forward strand.
TTTAAATGAAAATTAATGATCGAAAATTTAAGAATTTGTTAGCATATCAGTTTCCTTGCACCTCATAAGTTGCACCATTTTGGATTTAATTGCATGCATGTCCATATCTATCTATACGTCTATTAAATTTTCACAGTTCTCGCAATAAATTTCTCGTAAGCCCGTGAGTACTACAAGTCCAAGGCGGCTTTAACTTTTTTGATGTTGAGTTGATTTTTTCATATTGAAATAACTTACCAGGGGCTTGCTGTAGAAGATTTACAAGCCCAATTAGGCTGTTGATGACCGCCTTAAAGCTGGAGTTCATCATGTATGCGTGACACGAGCTTAGTCTTGAAGGCGTGAGACGTAGAAAAGTACCATCGTAGGCACCAGCTACGTGATTGTTTATAACGCAGTGTTCAAAAATAGATAAGCAAGTTCATTTCCATTAATTAATTAGGGAACATAAATTTTCATGAAACATCAGCTTGCCTTTGGCATTACGAGTTCTTAATTTTTTACTGATGATGAGCTCGGATGGACGACATACATGTTCCACCTTATCCTTCCTTCTCCGCTGTCTGCACCATTGGACACGGCCTTGTGTGTACGGAGTGAGCGTCTTAGAGGGATCCTGTTAGTCATCGTGTTGATCATGTTGATCTTCTTCGTGGTCAATAGGATTTTGCTTCATAATAACAGCTTTGTGACCACTGTCCGGCCATTCTTGGAAGCGTTTATGGGCATCCCAGCGTCCCATTTCTGACCCATGACCTGGCTGGGTGGGAAATTGTTTTTAAGGAATACTAATGATGTCGGACTACCTTGTCAAATATCTGTGCTAGCGCCAGCTGCAACGAGTATGTTATTCTGATATTCGCTTTGTTACTTTAACTCGACCTGCTCAGCATATTGCGTGGGGTAATAGGTTTTTACAATAACTTAGGGCTCTACATTTATCTTAAGTGAGAGTCATGATGTATGATACTTGTTAACGCATGTTCAAATCAGATATTTAGCTTTTATTCAATCTGCTTTTTACGACAGAAGATACCACCATTGATTTTTTTACAAGAGTGTTTGAAATTCAAAAATGAAATGCACGCAAAAAACCTGTCTCAATTGTTTTTTTTTTCTTGATAAACTCTCCGAATAGAAACCAGACTTGTAATTCAGAAACTCCTTTCTTGTGGCAATCGATTATATTATCTGCCATGTGTCCCAATGGTTATCAGTGACCCAGTTTACTTTTTGCTGAGTACAGTTTCGTTGTAGGTGCCAATTGTCTGCGGGACGAAAATGTCAATTATAGGAACGGACTCAATTGCAGCAGAACTTCTTCAGAGGGAGCCGAGTTCCAGCACTGCTGACCGAAGTATTACATGAGGTCCTTTTGAAGAAGAGAATACGTAGGGCGGGTTGGGTGTCTAGTCAGCGCTCGCGGCTAAACTTCGCAACACCTGCTGCGGACAAGGAGCAGTTGGCCGTTAACAAGCTCGGCGATCTTCAAGGACGCGCTCCTTGGCCATCTTATGCCTTCCCTGGCCTCTTGAACAGACTTTTCAGGGCTTGAAATAAAGTGGGTCTGTTCTTTTTCTCTTTCAGTTTGCACATCAAATGTGCGTCTCATGTCAAAATACAGCCGTAAACACAAGAATGTTGTAGAATGTCTTAGTGAGATTAACGTAAGCTGATCAGTATTTTAAATTGTGTTATGCTCTGTAAAAAATTAAAAAATAGATCAGTCGAACTGTTTTTTCCTGGCTACAACTGTATACGCAAATAATGGTTTCGAAAGGGTAAATAGGCACCAGAAGGTTCAAAAATATGTCGGAAGGTTGACGACTAAAAAACTATTTTTTTTAAAATGCGTGATACTCCGAGAACAAGAGACTAATATTCTAAAAAAAAGTGTTACTGGGAACCATTTATTGTAATTTTTCATTGATTATTTTTGTAAGATATATCAAGGTTTTATACACGGTTTCTCAGACGTGTCGCTCGAACTTTCATCCGAACTGAAGGTTTGAAATATCAAGTTAGTGTACGTTATCTTCAGCCAAATTTCCTTTAATGTGAAGTGTTTCTTGGACTTCATTCTGAGCTCTTCGTCCAATGTCGCGTTATCCGTTGAGCATCAATTCTGACGAAAAATGCTTTCCAAAACTAATTATCGAATTTTCTTCTCCCTGATTATTTTTCTCAAATCTTGTTCTACCTCGTTTATCAGCTGTGGTGTTGAAATTTATATTTCCGTCAAGTTTTCGAATGAATTAGACCCTAACTGAAGTCGAAATTCAGGGCTGATACATTTTCTCCTGAATTAGACCCTGAACCATAATCAAATATGTGGTTGCATTAAGTTTTCCCCCAAATTAAACCCTAAAAATGTACGCTAGGTTTACTGTTGGAGGACAAAAACGCATGAAATATAATCCTTGTAAAACTTTATCCATGCAAGATCGTTTTCGCTTGGGTGGGCGACATGTCAAGGTACAAATCTAATTTGTTCTACGTGCCTCTAACTAAGGCCGACACAGGCGTTGTTCTCGTCATCGACGTCGTAGTTTAGATCTTCGTTGAAATCGCTATGCACATTTGCGGTTGGTAACAAAGACCCTTTGCCTTTGTGAACCGTGTGTGCTATCCAAGAACGACGGAAACGGAACTGTATGCGACACAATCTATAGCTGTTTTTGGTGGTCAAGATTTTCCTATCACGTTAGATTTCATCTCAAGTAAGGTGGTCTTTCTTTATTCGAGTAAAAAAAACAAGCAAGTGGACTGTTCATCACAAGAACAATAGCAATATTATTAGTTTTCCATGTAATTTGTCCAGATCAGAACCGGTCGATTTACGATAGATGTATTGTTTGAACCAAAGGACCGAAAATGGGATAATTTTAATGGCAAAAATGTTACCTTTGTCGTCAAGTGCTACAGAATTTAATTTAAATTGTAAAAATTGTAATTGTAGATTTAAATTTAAGCAATAATTTATTGTGCCGCTGTAACAAAGCAGAAACTTCCAGAAAATGTACATACGGGACTACTCATTTGCTAATACTTTATATTATCATACTGTATATTCCATGTAGGAGGTCCTTCCTTGCTAACTATTCGAATTTCATAAAAAAAACTCCTCAGACTATGAAATCTGTTGCGGAGAGGAATCGTCTTCTGGACAGTAAGAAAATAATCGGATTTGATCATTTGTGGACTCCGGTCCTAATATGTGCAAAGCTGAGAAGCTTATCAAGATTCAGAACTCTCGTAAGCTTGCATAACTCTATAGATGTAATCCTTCCCATCATGCCGATTTGTTTCTTATGATCTTCTATTAGGCCTACTTCGAATGACTGTGTTATGCTCCCTGTTTAATAATGTTCCTTTGAATCTCAACACATCAAAATATTTTGTTGAGAAGAAATCTCTTGTTGTACGATATGATGCATTTGAGTTTGACTTCCGTGTGTGAATCTTGTTAAAGAATATTTGATAATTTCGCTGAACATCTCAATTATAATTATTAAATTTAGTGATATTTTAAAATATCCTGCAAAGGTAACTTTTTGTTGGTCGACCTAATTTTACGTTAACAAAAAACTAGTCTAACTTTCAATAGTTACTTCACTTCAGGTATGAATTTCAGTTCATTATTTGAACTTCAAATGAAATGGTCAAGTTTAAAATGCAATTGCTATTTACAAGCACCTGTGATACATGAAAATAAACTTCACTTACTAAATGATTATTTTCGTAAGTCTTTTTGGGTGATCTTAGGTGACTTTTGAAACACCTCCGGCTTGGTTTAAGCTCATGCTGAAGGCTTTGATGCCTCGTGTGGAGTACATAAAGTTTTCTTTTTCAACGTTCGTTATCCCCTAAAAAGCGTTCTTTCAGAACCCATTATGGAGGCTAATTCTCTTTTTGGGGCTTTTGTCCGTCCCGTGCATGCCTGTGGCTGGCTGCCTCACCACTGTCAGGAATGCGCCACATTTGCCTGAAGAAAGTGCTACGATTTTTCTTTCACGTTCGTCGACAAAATCAAGTTTTTTACTACAAAGGCACCAAATGTCCCGTTGGTTTCATTGAATTACTACATTAAGTGTTGTAGAAAACCTTCGATTTTCATGCCAGATGTAATGATAGAAACTAATAACGTACTGGAGCGTAGGCAGTTTGATAGAAGATTCTAATTAACATTCCTGCTGAATAGCTTGACTTCTGTCGCCAAAATTTTTTTAGATACACGTTCAAGAACAACAAACCTAAATAAATAAACAATATTACGTTAGATATAGTTCAATAGCTCAATGTAACTTGTTTACTAGTCAATTTATAATTGAAAAGCCCGTTGACTAAATTGGTTTTCCCTTCTATTTATTTATTCCATAACCAACGTATTTAATCTGACTAAGAGATTGAGCAACATTCCATTATTTCGTTCCTCCCATATTTTGCAACGTTGCGTGCTTTTGTGCTGAGTTCATTCCTCAAGCCAAGCTTTTTAAGCATAGTCCTGATCCACCCTCTGTTGCATGGCAAAAATTTACTTGGCAACACCCTCTGTGACCTCCTATCTGAGCGAGCTGCCATCGAAGCGCTTTGTAGTTCATCTAGCTTGACCCACGTCGAGAATTTTTGTTGTCTCTTCTCGTGGTGAATGTAAAAGGCTGATTAGTTTTACTCCTTTTCCTGCAAGTGTTATTATACGGAATAATAGATTTCAGATATATTTCTAATACGCACGATGAGAAACTTGAAGAACATGGGGCATTAAGATATTGCGGCCAACATGCATTCCCAGTCCATTAACGTAAAATGTTAGGTTTACACATTTGTTTCACTTTACGGAAAAATTATCAAATGCATTTTCAATGAGCGTGAGCACATAATAGAGTAAAAGGCATTGCTTGCGACCTACATGTACTCCAAGTGCATTAAATGAGAGATGCTCCCATCTGGTTATCGGTCAAAGAAGAGCTCGTCCAGTGAGACTAGAAAATCTCCGCCTCCTCTTCAACACCTTCCTATTATACAGCGGCCGACGCCAGCCTTTCTTTTCATGGGCTGATCCATCACATGGTGTGTAAAAATAATGTAGAGCTAATGTCACATTTGGCGCGAGTTTCTACCTGGTCATGTGCCGTTGAACGTCGGTTTCATTGGGCCTATTGTGAAGGCCTATTGTCGGCACACTGCCTTACCGCATTACATGGGGCACCCTAATGTGACATGGAAATTCTCGGGTAGCTGGCTAGACACTTCACCCATTTAACGTCAACTGGTACGTGAGCAGAAAGGGTTCATAGACATAGTCAGTGCTGTAACTTTTAACACGTTGACTCCGATTGCCTGATTGGTGTAAAACTTCACTTTGTACGCATAGTCACTAGAAGGATCTGAAAAAATTACAGGACCTAACCTAAGTGGTACACATACGTACCACTTCGGAGTCAACGTGTTAAGTTACTCCAAGCTACTCTACACACAGTTCCCTGTGTGTTACGATATTTTCAGCATACGAAAATCGCAGATCAGGTTCGGCCTAAGTTTCCCCAGGGGTTGTGGGTGTTAGTTTCATGCGCTCATTATCCTGTTTTAATGAGATGCGATAAGTGTTATTTGATGCCTCTCTGTGGCGAAGTTTTACAATAGTGCGAAGTGGGAAAGTTTGTGCACGTAGTAGGCTTCTTGGATCTTTTATGGCGCGTTCAAATGGGCTATTACAGTGCGTGCCCTTGTACCTATTGCGCAGAATGATCTGGGTAGCAGATTTCAAGTCACATTATAAATGATGACGAGTACAAATGGAGTAAAGCCGAATCACTTTTTGGAGTTCTTTCTTTGTACGCTCATCAAGTCCAGTTTATAATTCAAACACAGAAGCCAGTTTTCTTTTTGCCTTGCATATCAAGAGTTTTTTTTGACCTGATAGATTATTTTTTCAACGTGATTTTATGTAGCGATTTATCAATAACAGATTCAGTGATTTCTCAGAGGAACTTCAATGTAAAGCTTGAATCACAAGCTGTAGTCTTACAGCTTTTAATTCTCATGTTTGTATTCATCCAATTTAACTCGTTTGCAGGCATCTTCAAGAGAAAATTAGGTCTATTTTATGACTTGAGATATTGATCTGTTAGCGAAGAAGGCGAAGTACAGCAGTTCATCAGTCATAGCGGCGGCAGTCTTTAGTGGTCAGTTGAGCAGAGATTTATTGCTGCTCGGGGTGAGAGCCTGCTCTCTTCTTGATAATATTTCTTGGGTAGTTTTTTTCTATTTCGGGACAACGACTCTGGGCGCGGACAATGTTCATGAATGCAAGCATAGAAAAATGTTACTTTCTCTGATCTGGTAGTTGAACGCATCCTCAATAATGTAGCTAATGTGTTATTGACCCCATATGAACACTGTCGGTCCTGGACTACATCAGAAATAATTCATTTTGGTCCTGTATTCTAAATGTTTCGTTCAACATTCGGGGGAAATTATATTATTTTATGGGTCTTAATTTAGAGAATAATGCTTTGAGTTAAAAATGAAAGTGGTCTTTATAGTGTCAAACTTGTTTCCCTCGAGCAACTGTATTTACAGGGTAACCAGCGTAATGGAACTCAAAAAATAAACAAGTATAACTTAGAAAGTTTTAGTCGTAGGAAAAAACTTGTGAACCATGGATAAAAACTTACTTTATTTACATAACAATATTTTTGTTTTGAATCAACTTCATTTTTATATTCTGTTTTGAATGATATACTTCTTGTTTCACACTACAATTTTTTGAGGCACGTCAGGTTCTTTTCGAGTTCGGCTTCGCTGGAACATACTGTTTATGTAGCGTATATATTCGAGTATACTGTGTATAAACATACATATGTCTACATTACTAAAACTTAGTCATAAAAAATTCACACTTGACAATAAAAAATTACGCATCTCTGGTCTCTGAAGATAAAAATAAGTTGTCGATCTTGTGCTAATTGAACAAATTGAAAGGGCGTGTGTATCAAATTGTCGGCTACTTTTGGTGTTCATGTGTTGTTGAATATTAAAGGTTACATGTATTTGTCTGTTATTTTTCTTGGAAAGAATGACTTCTTCTGCCGTGTATGTGTGTGAATAGTAAGCAGTAGTGAGTGTTTGACCGCGAGTTGGTGCTGTCGTAGCTCTAGAGATCCTCACGAATTAATGCATGGCCTTAATTTAGAACTTGATAATAACTTGATGGAGGAATGGAATTATAGTCTCTCACGGACCACACTATATATGTTACGTGTTTATAGGTAAAACATACATAATAGTACCTTCCAATGGCTGCATTGAAATACATCGTCTAATGTACATAAATGGCTCAAACGATAATTCCCTATCTTGGTTCATTCAAGATTCTAATGTACATCTGTTCTGCTTGCAGGTTGGTGTTGGATCTCCAGAAGATCTCCGTCTATTTCGCTCGACATGCGCCACAGAGATGCCTCTCCCGCTGTGATCTACCCGTTGCCTCTGGGCTTCATAGAATGCTAATCAAGCTCTGCACGTTAAGTACAATGCGAATACCTCCTGATATTCTTGCTCACGCTGAAGTGCTCTAATTAGGGATTCATATTTGAAGTGTTGTCAAAGGATAAGATTTCTGTGCAGTCTCTGCTGATGTTCCCAGATGCGCTTCTGTCGTTCACGCAGGCATGCCTGTTACGGTAGGAGTAGTTGTTTTAAGGCCTCTGCGTGTTAATCGTTGATTTTGTACGTAGGCAGACACGTTAACGTCAATTGTTGTTGTTGGAGCTTTTTTTGTTGCATTGGTTGCTACATGACTAGCTGGTGATGAAGATGATTGAGCTTAATTGTAGTCATCAATCATGTAAAAATGATTTTAATTTAATTTTTCAGCTTTATCAATTTCTGGTATCGTGCGAATTAACAACTTCTTCACTATCATTCATTTAGTCGTTTTATTATTCATTTATTTTTTATTGGTGGCAGATTTAATTACATTCATAGGATTGAATAACATCAGAAAACTGTTTTGAACAACATAACACTGCAATGTCTTCATTCACGTCACCGAACTCGAGCCATAAAATTTTGCAGTCTTTGACTCTAAATTTGATGTCACATTTGCTTCTGTGTACATATTCATCAAATCATTCTGATTTCACGTGTACGCCGTCGCTGGTGAATTTACTTGGTCTCAATCTGCTCGTCCGCCATGTTTTTTACGTTGAATACCACCACTCTGAAGTGACTCGCTGGTTCATATATTTAATCCTACTGCACTTATGTTAATCTCCTGCACAATACTACAAAAATGTATTCCATTTCCGCTTGCCTTTTGAAGTTCACTCGAAACTACTAAAAAATTTATTTTTCTCTCACGTCGAGCTGATCCTTCCATTTACAGGGATTGCAGAAGTTGTTCTTTGGTCAGTGCGTCGCCATTGCGCCGTACTGTTTGACGCATTATTTTTCTGAGATTTTGACTTCAAGATTGCCTACTTGCACCCACTTCTTGAGGTTGCGTTCCTCTAAGAGGAGTTTCGTGCAAAAACTTCTTCGTTTGGCTCAAAAAAAGGTCGAGAACAAGAAATGGAGAAAAGTTGAAGTTGCCTAATTTGGAACTAAGTTCGAGGCTTTTGTTGTCGACTTCCTTTGTATTTTAACTGGAATACTTGTGCATTTTCTGTAACCTCTATTGTAAAAGTAGCTTTCACTTCTCCAGTGTTTTACACGGTCTGTTCGTAGTTGTGGTACGCGCATAATTATTGTACCAACTAGTAAACCCTAAGGTGAAAAAATGCATGTGTTTTGTAATGAATGGTGTTAGCCTATTCTTTCTTTTATTTATCGGTGGATGCTGCCATTCCGATAGTTATTATATTTAAGGAGAAGAAAACTAATAGCGAAAAATCACGTATTTATAGTAATTTGATGCTTTCAGCATCCACAATACAATGTTTACAATGTATGTACGGAGAAATTAAAAAATGTAATGTTTTGAAAAACTATAATTGATACGTATGTATCCGTTATATAATTAAATTTCATATTTTATATATTAGATATTAGTTTTTTTCATCACATTATGTCATTTGTTTAAAATGCATTGATTTTCAATGTCGCGTTGAGGCAGTGATGTAGGTGCAGGGTCCACAACGCGTTAGCCTGTGATGAACACTTCATTTCAACACCTGCGTAATGGCTGGTTTGACGTTAATTTACCCCATCTAATGCAGCAGTGAAGATGGCAGGAAATATAATTATAAAACTAGTAGATCCACACATGAAAAAAATGCGTGTATTTTGCTAATTTTTTTCGTTGATTTGCCAGTAGACGCGGGCTTTGCCAAGGAGTTTCCACATTAACGAATGGGAGTTAAGTAAATAATATTCATTGAAAATATTCAGGTTGTAATAGTACCACGGGTAAAACTGAAAAATGTATTTGACATCTTAGATCCTTAATTTTATCACTTTTACACTGTGGAATTTCTATAGGTACTATCTAGGGCTATTCTAGGCCATGTTATCAGTAGATAAGAAACAGTGGAAGTTATATATGCATTCAAGGAAAATATTTATTTATAACACCATAATTCGTCCTACATCTTTGATACATTAATCCTTACAATAATTTCAAATTAGTGTAATCTAAACTGTGGAATTTCCATCCGGGGACTTACCTAGTTTTATTAGAATTATGCAGGGTGCCCCAGCGTTACGAGACCTGACCAATTGACAGAAATTGAAAAACCAACCGACGCAACTCAACAGTTCAGTTTTTATTTTCTGGCGCTCTCTGCACATCGCATTATTCACGTGAGTACATGAGGTTCTGCTTAAGAAATTATTTTAGAGTTGGTTATGGAATATCAGAATTCTATTGTTATTCTATCACCAGCTTGGTCGACTGGTGAGCGAATCTGCTTTCGAGCAGGAAGACCCGGGTTCGAATCCCGCTGCCGACATGGTTGACGCGGCTAGAAATACGGCTTGGGACTTGGGTAAACAACCGAATAATTATCGAAGTAATTATCCGACCCAAGAATGGGCCAGAAGGTTCGTTCCTATAGCCTCATTTTATTCTATTCTATTCTATAGTGGACTATCAGAATAACTCGTTGAGTGCGCTCCAAGTCACATCGGTGTATCACAAACTATGATTCGTAGCGAATAAACGAAAATTTTAAAGGTGCCAGTAGTACGTTTGTAACAGATGTTGGTGAATGAGGAACACTTTTTTTGCCCCACAAAAGGTGCTCGTGTTTTAACGTTGAATTGCCAAAAGTATTTGAAGCTGACGAAGCCTGAAGCTGTGATAATGCCTTAAAAATGGCTTTCCACCTTTAATTGCTAGTTAAAACCAGAATTCTAGCAGTGATACAATAGTGTTTGAGCAATTTTATTTTGATTTATGCTGATATTACGGCAGTAGCGTGAAGATGGATAGCCAGATATTTTTGAAGCTCAATTTGCTCTGTGTTGAAAGAAATTATATTTTTTACTAATAATTGATGAGCAGGATTCGAGGTTTATGCAGGGAACTTAATAAAATGTAACCTTAATTTTATGTTATTAAATTATAGAGCACCAATTGGTCTGTGAAGTTGACTTATCCGCGAAAAAAGAAGTTTGATTCCTGTATGCAATAACAAACAGAGCATCTATCTTATGCATGCAATGATATTTTAGGTACCAATCAACAATAATAAAATTTTGCACAACTTTTTTTTGAGAGCCGGTCTGTATATCATTAAAGTGCTATTTCATGTTGAGGACAGGGGACATTAAGTAATGTTACCCACTAGGGCTTCAGGATGCCTACTACGCATGTTCTTCTCGACGTTTGCTTGAAAAAATCAAAATGATGACCAGAAAATTGGTCTCTGCTCTTAGCAACCTTTACTGGCAACGATGATTCTTGCAGGTAAGATGATTTTTTTTACCTCGCGGTGTTTCATCTTCTTTCGTGTTATTTGGTGTACAAGATCAAAGGAAGAAAGAGAACAACGTTTTGTGCAGGAACAGGAGTCGCGTTTTCCAGTTTTCTGAGCCACGAAAAGCGAGAACAAACTGCTCAGTTTCACAGATTTTTTTCGGAAAATTTGCAGTGACGTGTCTTAGTCAAATGTCCTGGAAAAAAATACGAAGCAGTGAAGGACATTCACTCAGTGGTTTTGCAGTCAAGTTAAGCGTTTAAGACAGTTATTACTGGAACGTGAACGAGTAATTTCTCGTGTTTTAATTGCCCGTTCACTCATTTTAATTTTTCTAGATCGTACTATCCATTTTTCCACTAAATACGATCATTTATTTCTGTGAACTACAGATTTGCAAAAACACTTGTGGAATTGTGAATGTTGTTAATTTCGAGGGATAATCTGTTTCATATAATTCTTTTGAGCACTGAGAGCATTCATACATGCATAAGTTCTTCGTGATGCACAGTTGATTTTTAGCCTCTACAAATTTCCTATATGCAGCCGATCAAACATATATGAATCGAATAACGACGACTAACAGTCATGCATGGCATTTGAGTTCGGGAGGTCTACGTTTGTATTACAGCTACTCTTTTCTCCACTTCAACTTTTTTATGACGCTCACGAGAAACTACAGGGTGTCTCAAAAAAATGTACTCACCCTTTAACCGTTGCTAACATGCTGTCTTCTTTGTGTTGCAGGTGTGAGGTTCGAACCTTTGCGAACATTATTAAATGTGATTAAAGAATCATGTTCGCAAAGGTTCGAACCTCACACCTGCAACACAAAGAAGACAGCATGTTAGCAACGGGTAAAGGGTGAGTACATTTTTTTGAGACACCCTGTATTTACACACACGAGTAAACATTGTCTTCTTTAAGGTAAATCGCCTGGTAAAGGCAAATGATCTGGCATAGTGTAGTCTGTGGCACATGATCTGGAGGAAACAGCATTCACGTGACTGATTTAATTAAAATCCAGTAAAGAAAATTATTTTGCTTGTCCATTTCAAAGTCACACATTTCTTCCATTACTATCTTTTGCCCTTATTCAACCAAAAAATGTGGCCGACTATTTTACTGCATCTTGCAAATGTATATACGAGTATAATATAAGGTGTTATCGTTATTCAGTGTATGTATATTTATGCACAGAGAGTTTGTTGTGGCTGCGGTGGTTAAACTAGGAATATAATAATAATATGTACAGGGAATTTCTAATATCCAACTGTTTCAAAGTTATCGTGTTTTAATCAGGTAACTTAGTAAGAAGTCTAATTTTTCCAGCAAAAAATTAAACTTTTCATCACTCAAGCGAAGCAGATTGCTGCGCTTCGTGCTCTATTCTCAGCAAAAATATATGAAGTACTCTTCCGTTGAGGAACTGCATGATTCGCTTCAGAAACTGTTCTTTGACACTGAAACTTTGTGCATTTTTTACTAGAATGGGCGAGCAAAGTTTTCGGGGCAGCCATTGCATTATGCTCATCAAATATTGCATTTTATGCATCACTTTACTTAACCGTACTCCTGCTCCTTTGTAAGTTCCCCGAGATATTACACAAGTTACAACTTCAGTTAAGACTACATGAACTTCTGGGCTCTTGTAAACCAGCTCGCTCCTTTCTTCTTTTAATGTTATGCTCTTTTCACCTCTAACAGATTTCTACGGGAATATAACGGAATTATTTGCCGGATTGTTAGTTCTATTTGATTTTTTGCTCCTAAATCATCTATTAACAATTTACTCCTGCATCTGTACATTTCTTTGTCTTGATTTGTACAATTTTGTTCGATGTAAGTATACGTCGAGTTGAATAATAATATTAATAAATTCGATACGAATGACCAATGAAATCTCAATTCTTTTCTCTGAGTTCACTAATTTTCTACAAATTAACTTCTTTGACTTACTTAAAATTGATCGTGCATCCAAAGAGACGACTGGAAAATCAGAAATTATGATACCAATAATTGTGTTCAGACGACACTCACAGGCTCGACTATAATGCAATTAATAAAGTGATGCGTGTTTACTTCGCTCTATAGCCAAGTTTTTGTATCTTTTTAAAGTGAACCTTGAACAACAGCTCGTGAAAAATTAAACAACTATCTCGTCTAGTTAATCGCCCATTAAATTGTCTCAGCAGCTAACTAACTTGCTTCAGTTAGTAACATCCTTGAACTTTTCTATATGTTCGCTTCTTTGGTCTGTGACCTTTCTTTCGGACACATCTTTTCAGCTCTCCAGGAGTCAAAGTCAAAATATCTTCTATCAGAGAGACGCTATTGAACTTGATCGGAAAACGATCGCATGAGTGCTAGTTCAAATCTTAAGCGAACCCGGTCACTTTCAAGCCACAAAATCAGTTTAAGTAAAGTCATTGAAGGAAAGAGTTCACTTATGGTAAGGAAGAAAGTTCGATGTCGGTTTTTCTTATTTGTCGTTGTCTTGAATCTTCAAATTTGCTGTGGCGTTTATATTTAAATGGTTCGAAATAATGATTACCTAGTTTTGTGTTCAATAGCTATAGACGCATCAGTTTTATGTTTAATGATTGTAGATGCAGATCGGAATCTGTATCAGATTGGTTTTTAATGATACAATGATTAATTGTTAACATTATAAATTTAGCTATTATATGCCTGTGGCTTACTATAAATTATGTATTCCAATGCCATTCAACGTGTGGGTAATTACAGCATATCGAGTAGTTTGTCATTGACAGTAGAGAACATTGTTGATACTGATTATTTCAAATGTGCACATTCGCCTGAAGATGATTTCATTCGAGGATTACTTTTTTGTTTTAATTATAAGTTAGTCACGTCAGTGTTGTAGTACCACCCAGTTTATATTCGATGCTAATTCTTGTATCTCGGAGGCAAACTTCAATGATTCAGCAGCACTGAAGTGTGGGTTATTTGAGCTGGAGCAATACTTAACAAGTCGAGTGTCTCAACAAGCATGACTGTCCCATAAATCATAACTTCACCACAGGTCTTTGCATCGCTTAAGCCTTGATTAACTTCATTTTGGATTATGGATTGCATTTCTAAAAATGAGTTTAAATTAATGGGCAAGCTTTGTTAAATCTAGATTAAGCGCTATGATATAAAGTAGGAAAACACAGTATATCAAGTACTTAATTACATGTGATACCAGATATCGAAAATATGCAAGAGCAAAACACACAGCATTTTGGTAATACCCCAAATTGTCTCTTGAACAACTGATTCCACTAAAATTAAATATATTTATTATTAGAATGTGTTGATGTTGCTTGCATTTTATGAATAAAATCAGAGTTTTCGAGACAAAATGTTGCCTTTCGTTTCGAAATTTTTTAATCAGTTGGCGTTAATTAAGGCAGTACTTGTATGCCGCTAGCAGAACGCTTGTAAATTTCTACTATATTGATGAACGTTAAGAAATGCGCCTTAAAAGCGTAAATCTTATCATTCTTGGTTTGCTTCGCGCAGTAGTTTGGCATGAGGCGTCTTCCTAATATTTTATCCAATGCAAAATATAGGAAGAGAAAGTTGCAATCTCTCGCTCAAAATCAAGCTACATCAGCTCCAATCTTTCCCATTGACCACAAGCGACTCAGTCTCTGGAAGCCCAAGTGACTGAAAGGGTGGACCGTACAGCGTTGGACGGTAATTACGCTGGCCTTGTTCGTGATACCCATAACGCAGTGATACCTTGCCCCACTGCGCTAGTGTCCATGCTATCACCTCCGTATAATTTGTGTTCGTTCTAGAGGGTCATGTTCTCGTGGAACTTCCCTCGTTGTCAGTGTGTAAAATCACGGAGCTCTTTCGCGCGGTGCCAGGGGCGAGAATTCTGTTTAACATTTCCCGATTGTGATGCAAAATTTATGGCTACACATGACGCTCTACCAAAGGTCAGTGTTTATGCATCCGCCCAAACGAAATGTTTTTAAAAGTTCGGTTCTTATTGATTCATTGATTCACGGGCGCCGCTGTATTTTTGTCTATTGTGATTCACTATTTTTTAGATTGAAAATTATTTTGTTATAGTAGTATTCGATAACTTGAAAAGTACAAGACTTTACAAATCCTTTTGTCTTTAAAATATTGCTTCTTCTATGCATAATTCATTGTGAGACTTACTGTGAAAATTACCAAGTGTAGTATAGTAAATCTTCTTTGATATTAGTCCCTGTCAATGCTCCTGAATATTTTTTTATCCCTGTATATTCTCACTGTTTGTTCAGCATTGAACCTACAGAGCGAACTCGATTTTATTAGGTAACATTACATGAAAGCGTAGGGTGCTATAAATTTAGTTCTTACTCTGCGAGCTAACTTCTTGCCGATGATTTTCAATATTAGTTTTGCTGCATTTCTCCGCGGTGGTAACGCACTGGATTCAGTCGTTAAACTCCAGGCTTCTCTAGCCTCTCGTATATCCTTTGAGCTATATGCCCATTACCTGTTTGGAGGACGCATGTCACGTCAAGACTCTGACTATTATTTGATTCAGGAACTATGCGTTTTAAGGCCACTAACTGTGACTACATCCTCCTTGCCAGGCTAGCTTACGAGTTCACTTACGATCTGTTGGCATGGCTCTTCGACTGAATCCCGCCACTAAACCGGTTCTTGTCCAAGTGTAAGCGCCGACTCCACCCAGCACAGGATCGCTTATGCAGCGCCCTGCTCTGTCTTGACTTTTTTAACTATATCCCAGTGCGTGTTTTTTTCCTGTTTCACCTGAACTGGATGCAAGCTCTTTGGGTGGTGGGTGGATGAACAGTACGCGTAGTGGGAGACGCCTCTCGCTTCTCGATGCCCTGCTGCCTGGTGGTCCCTGAGAAGATGCTGTCTTTTCTTAATGATCGTTTTCATGCTCAATTTAACAGAGGTCGTGTTAGTAATGGTTGAGCGGATCCTTATTTTGAACCAATTGGTGATTTCGATAGTGTGATTTACCTTGCATCCTCGAATGAGTGCGACCGTGGGTAAAATGGTTCTCAGCATATCGCTTCTGTCTCTTTGGTCTCGCTTCTCTTTAATGAAGCTTATGGTGAATATTTTCGTGCTTTTGTGGATAATTCGTGCTATTAAATCGTTGACTATAATTTTGATTAGGTCCATGTGTTAATGACAAAAATATAATAAGGAATATCACCTGACTGCCGACGTCCCATTTTCGTGCACCGAAGTTCATTACCAACAAAAAAATCCTATTCTTCATACCGCCTATTTATTGTTAATATTTTACATGAATTGAAGCGCAGCATTATGTTTCTGTTTATAGTTGACATTGATTTTTTCCAATGAACATACTACGTACACAATTCTCTCAGCAGTTACGCCTATCCATACATGAACTGAATCCCGGGACGATCTAAGGGATAAAGGAGCTGCCCCCTGAGCATCTCACTCTATCAACTATTTGGCCGAACTGCCTCGTTCGATAGTCGTTCATTGGATCAAATTGATACCTGCTACAGGGGCTGGTACAGACTGTCCTGACACTGCTGATGTATGACGGGGCAGAGTATCTTCTTTTTACACGGATATTGTTAACATACACGTTGTTTTTAAGCCCTCGATAGATTAGAAGAGCTAGATTGATGCGTTCGGTTTTGATTGGTGATTTTTTGCTTGGTTGTGAAGTTAAGGTTTGTTCGATTACAGGAGGTAGCTGGAATCCATACTCCCTAAATTACTAATTTTTTTCAATGTATATTTTTTCATGAAGAAACGATGGTTTTTACCACTTTATCACTTTAACTGAGCTCTATGTGGCTCAGTTAAAGTGATTATGTTGCATGGCAAGTACGTACACTTAGTTAACATCGATATGGGTCAGAGTGTAGTTCGTATGAATGATGTTCCGTACTGTTGGTATTCTTCATGTGTACTGTGAGCTTCGTATGGTAATCTTACGTTCCCTTATATGGATCTTGAAATTACCTCTTGCACTGAAGCCTGCCGTGGCCAACTGGAAGCTTAATTGTAGAGTTGTACGCCAGTGCTCATACAAGCGTGTGTTTACAATGTTCGAAGTTAAGTTTTATGGTCTGAAGTGAACGTTTTTTATGGACTCGTCCTCGACACTTCAACCGTGCTATTGAGGCATATAGTCAGTGAACTGCGGATTCCTCTTTGTAGTTCAACCGTTTGTTTTCTTACAGTCGGTGCAAAGCTCTTTTAGTGAAATATTACCCAATTTTTAGTTCTAGGTCATTGATCGTATTTTCTGGCCGCTAATTGTGGATTTATATAAGCAAATGTTCATGTTTTTTATCTATGGTTGTATTGTAGCGAAGAATGAAAATTGGATGCTCTTTGGAAGAAACTAAAACCAAAACCAGACAGAAACTCAGTTATGTGTTGTACCTTTTAACTCCAAAATATAGGCACTTAATGATGCATCGGCGAGTCTCCTTTCAAATTCATGAAAAATTTCTGCCCCTGCTTATAGATGAGATCTTTCTTCATGAATTTGACCAAATACGAGTATTAAATATATCAAAATACAATGACAGGAATGTGTGTCGTAGAATTTAGGCTCAGTTCCCGAACTTTGGTCTCTTTGAGCCTTTGAACTTGAAAAATAGCAATCCCTTCTCTTCCGGTCTTTTCCAACCACTCACGACGAAAAAAATATCCCTTGAAATTGAATGCAGCGTCCAGCACGATCTGCAGCCTGAAAAGGTCTGGAAATTATCCCTCAAAAGTCTCGTCTCTTTGTGTGATTACTCCTTCATCCAAATTAGTGCAAGCAGCTATTTAATTTCAGCCTTTAGTCTCGCGATTGTCTCAGAGAGAACGTTTTTCGTGGGAGACCTGGACAATTTGCGGCGTTCCCATTCAAATTAGAGCAGTCTTTTCAGTGCTGTATTAGCCAGATTAAGATTCCATCTTGAGCAATTCCGTAATGCGTTTCCGCGAGTGCAGGTCTTGGCACGAGACTTCGCGCATCATTGGGTGCTTGTGTGAAAGCTTCCCTGGCTATTTGCATACTCTCTCGGAGCTGCTAATGCGTTAATAATTGCTGTAATTCCTGTAAAAGGTGTTGTGAAGGAAGAACATGTGGGATAGTACTCATTGTTGCTGCATCGTTTATGCATCTAGTAGCGGATAGACGCATGTTCAACAGCGTGTATGAGCGTAAGCATCACGTATTATACCCCAGACTTCAGTGTTGTTCTCACTTTCTGTATTTTAATTTATCACTAATAATATTGCATTACCATGAGTTAAGTATTGCTGTTGCTTTCATTAGGTCTTTCAATGATTTGATGCGATTTTTCATCGTATTTTTAGGTAACGTCGATATGTATATATTATATTATTTATATATATTATATATATACATATATATATATATATATATATATATAAAATTATATACATAATTTTCTTCTAGTTCAATTATTTTAAACGAGATTTTTCAATTCTTCTGTTAGAAGCCTCATGAGTCAAATAGGAAGTTGATATTAATTTTCATTTATTCGTGTTCACCCAAAATGCGAAATATTTGAAAATTCTAAAATCCAACGAATTCAATTCATGGTGGTAAAGTGGGACTTGCAAAACGCCAACATTTTTATATCGAATTAATTTTCAGATTCGATTAATGTTCCTAATGTTATAAAAAAGGTATTTCATTGTGTATAAAAAAAAATAAATCTCTTCAACGCACAAATTTTGTCACCAATTCTAGTCACAAGTTTTCTAAATAATTTTGCGTTCAGAGATTATATATAAATTCCCAGATTATTAACTAATTTTCTATTATTTGTAAATTAAATAAAATAAATTCACGTACTTTCCTTCAGTAAATTGGTAGCGTGTTGAATAAATATACTCAATGAGATTCAATTTATTTAATATTTTTCTTACTGAAATTTAAAATTATTGAGTCCCGAGTCTCTTCAATTGAGCAAAACTCATTTGAAGTCAACACTGGTACCTACCTTGATCTTCTGCAATTCGTGCATCAATTTTTTTGTACTCTCGGTCGATTGTTTGATCTTTTATTCAGCTCGTGTGTGATAGAGATGCGCCCCCAACTTTGCTGCCCGCAACTTGCATGAAGTAAAAGGTGTCCGAAACGTTACTGTGAAGTAACAAAACACAGAAGTAATGTTTTATTAAAACTAATATTAGAGCTTTTCCTGCAGCAAGTGCTGGAAATGACCTCCAGCGGCCTGAAG
This sequence comes from Trinorchestia longiramus, assembly GCA_006783055.1. Taxonomy (NCBI): domain Eukaryota; kingdom Metazoa; phylum Arthropoda; class Malacostraca; order Amphipoda; family Talitridae; genus Trinorchestia; species Trinorchestia longiramus. The sequence continues at coordinate 530,960 of VCRD01000029.1, forward strand.
TCATTCCTACATGCGACGCAGTATATTATCGAATACATCCTGGAGGGTGTGCGAGTCGCATATCGAAGACATATTCTACTGCACAGTAACTTTTCAGACAAGCTATTCCTCAGCGCCGAGTTATGGATGCTCTAAAGCGACTTGTGCATTTTATGATCGCCTACGCCAAACTTTTATCGATGACTTCGAGTTAAAAAATGGCCCACTTGCTGCAGTGTGGGGCAAGAATCCGTTCGTTTTTAGTTTTCCTCTCGTGAATTTATGTAGTACTTCGGGTGTTGTACCAGCGTTCGACTTCACTTCCTCTGTGGAATATTTAGAGGGTCATGCAGCAGTTACAACTGCTGGGAATAATAACTAAATTTCATTGCTGCTTCTGCATACAGCCTATTTTGCTTTGTATGTATGTACGTATGGTTGCATTATATTGGTCCCATTTGCATGCGCTTTCAGTTTACATTCGAGTATATAAGTTTAATTTTAAGTCATGAAAGGTAATAAATTATTCCTACCTTTAGCCATTCATATATTTCAAATCATCACAAGCGTTAACAAAACCTTCAAAATCACTCTTCAGATTTCGATGAGTAACAAATGCTAGCAGTTCCACAATTAGATTGAATTTAATATTGAATTTTCAGTAGGTAAATTTACAATTCGACAATTAAAATTGAATGAATTGTTAGTAACTGTGTTGCACGAGATACTGTGCACTGACATAAGAGGTGTGTGTGATGATGTAAAAACTTTGAAGGTCTGTTAACCTAAGGAGAGCAAATCAGGAATAAACTAATGTTCCTTAACCCACCTAGGTTTACGCGTTTTTTTTAAATTATATACAGGTTGCACTGCAATAGCTTTCTTATGAAACCAGCACCTATGTTTTGGGAGCATGAGAACTGAGAAGCTTTTTCATCCGTTTGTGGTGAATTCTTACAAAGTATTTAACGACGCTCCCAATCGTGAGAAAAAATGAGCGGAAAGTAATTTTTTATCTTTGCAATTTGGTTTTGCGTTACATTCACGATAACGGGTCTCGTTCGTCATACAAGTTACAGTACATGTATACAGATTAAGGGGTGTAGTTTGTATGCCCTGGTATACGTGATTGAAATTTATAATACCAACGTCAAAGGTCCTGAAAACCTGCAGAGAGTAAATACGCTCCTACCACCACAACATTACAGCGATGTGGCAATCTGTAGAATTTGGATGACATTATTTCTCTGACTGCTTGTGTCCTTCCCAAGGCACATTTGGCTTGATTGATTGAGAAAAATAATTTTTTTGCTAGTGAGCGAGAATGTACTCAAATTGCTTGATAAACCACATACTTCAATACTAATCATAGACTCCGTGATCCTTTAAATTTCTCATGAAACTTTAATGTCTTGCAATTTCCACGAAGAGATGAGTAGGTCGTTCGATTGAGTAAACGTCATTTTTTGGTATTCATGTAACTTTCTAATTCATTATATACATGATGGTACTGAATTATTTGTCTTTCAATGTTGTCATATTAATCGGTTGGTGTTAAAAATGGTTTATAGTTTCCGTTTGTTACGTCAACATGTAAAGGCTTCTTAAGCGTCTCTAGAAAACAAATTAGTGCATTTTTTCCAGTATCTGCCTGACTTATTCGTATTTCCATTATACCTTATCTTAAATTCGCCTTAACAACATTTTCTGCCTTACTAACTTTTTGGAAGCCTTTGAAATCATTATTTAAGTTATTTTTTCTAGAACTGAATGAATTGCATATTTTACGTTAGCGCTCTCAGAAGCAGTGCGGCTGCGCAACAAAGTCGGTCCTCATACATTTTCGTTGTTTTATGCTTGTCAACTTCTAAATTATAAAGTTTATGCGGTGCATTTTTACTGGGCCTATTTTTTTTTAGTACAGAACACGTCTTGTTCAGGTTCACTCCTTGCATTGAAATGCAGCCCGTGTCTGAGGCCGGTGCTCGGGATGCCTTTTCTTCGGCGCTAAAAACGCTTGCTTCGTTTTCTAGAAAAACCAAGACCAGTCTACCGAGCTTGATATTTACAGGTGAACCTTAGATTATTCTGAGGAAAATGACCTAACAACGAACGGGAAATTAAGAGAAAGCGGAAAGTTTGAGGTGAAAATTGCCATGGGGAAGAATGTTAATAAAATGAGTTTGGTATCTAAAGAACCACAACGTATTTTAAAAATTCTTGATAAAACTGAAAACCGTGTCAGCTCAATAATCGTTGTACCTCTCTTCTCAACTACGGAGATTCGAAAATGTGAATGTTCTGAAGCAGATTTCTGAATAGTAGCGTGGGAGCATATCAAAAAATATTTATTACACAAAAAAGTATTATTATACTGTACAGTGTTTTTAATGAATGACTAACGTCTATATCTTGATCAACAACCATAATCGTTTGCACTATGCAGTATATTTATTTTTTTCAACTTTTCTCTACGCGCCAGTCTAGCAATTAATATCTTTGTTTATGCGGTGAAGAGATTCTTTGGCTCCACATAAACACTGAGACAGAGCTTTACGTATTTGCAGCGAAATGCATGTGAAGTGAGAAATTCGAAATATTTCTTTCGTTTATCGTACCTTGGTTTGTGCGTTTCAGGACGAGCATTTATGCAGGGACGACCGACCGCAGCGTGTTCCTCCTCATCCAATATTGATGCCCTCATCCAGCTCTCCCTCTCTCTCTCTCTCCCTCTCTCATTGCCTCACTCTACCTCTTCATGTTCTCTAGAGGCTCCGTAGCCTAGCTTTGTACACGAGTTCGTGGTTGTCTGGACTCAGTCTAGCTGTCGCCTTTCAAGCACTACACTTTAGAGTCTGGGTTAGTGGATGTATTTTTTTGAGGGGTGGGAAGGGATTAAGAGTCTGTACTTGAATGGGAGGAGGGTAATTTGAATTTGACATTTTTTCCCCGAGAAATCACGAACTTTTTCGCACACGTGTGAGTGCTAATCTTTTGTACTTCTGTAGTATTTAAAAGATTTTTAGTTTTCTTGGTAAGTAGGATTTTAGTTGTTGGTGGACTGCTATGCCTCTTGGTAGGAAAGGCAATTCCTCTATGATTCATTATGTAACTTTTCTAATTCCTCTTTTTTCATTGTTATTCCGCTTTTACTTTCCATAAAGGGTTTGTTTGTGTGAAAATCAGCATCAGTTCATTTAATTACTTCTCACTAAATTACGTTTAAAAATAGTTTGAAATGTCATCAACTGGATACATTTTTGTGCACTTCATTTGGACAAATTTGTCAAAGGACTACCATAACTTGTATCATTTTATTTGTAGATTTCTATTATTTCAACGAAGCAGTATAATTCATTTTGCAATTGTTCTTCACTCCTGTCCATCTCCGTCTCTGTAATAATTAGTAATTATAGATTCTTCAGCATTCAAAAAATATTATTTGTCGAGATCATTCTAATTAACGACCGAGAAACTAACACAATAGCAGCGTCTCTCACTATGGTACGGGCTTTGTTTTGGGGTTGGAGTTTAGAGCAACACGGTCGGCACACACACTGGCTGTTTTATCTGGTCTGGTGAGGAATTCTAGGGCTGTTCTGGATTAAGCAGTGTGATGATGCAGCCGCCTGTCGTAATGGTGCTCGCGTGACGTCGGTTGAGTTCTTCGCTTCTCTTTGCGCTGCTTCGAACATGTGATAGCAAAATACAAGAGAATCATTACAGAAACAGTTTGTTAGGCCTTCTTATCTGCTTAGCGAATGCCTGGCTGCTGTTTTTTCAATTGGCAAGCACTTTTCTTGTGTGGTGATGGACTACCACGGTTCTTGTTTGTCGATGGACTACCACGGTTCTTGTTTGTCGATGGACTACCACGGTTCTTGTTTGTCGATGGACTACCACGGTTCTTGTTTGTCGATGGACTACCACGGTTCTTGTTTGTCGCTGAGCTACCAGGAATCGTTTATCGATGGACTACCTAGGTTCATGTTTGTCGAAGGACTACCTAGGTTCATGTTTGTCGAAGGACTATCAGGATCCTTGTTCGTTGTTGGACTACAAGGGTTCTTCTTTGTTAATTGACAATGTTCCGTGCTTGTCTATTGATTAACAGGTTTTTGGATTATCTCTTAACTCCCAAGGATCTCATCTGTCAAGCACATTTTTAGTGCATTTACAATAGCTACTGAATTCTTGTGTCAAATGACTACCAATCTCGCTTGTCGTATGACTGCCAATTCTCGCTTGTCATATGCCTAATAATCCTCTCTTGTAATATGATTGCCAATTTTTGCCTGCCAAACGACTACCAAGTACCGCTTGTCATATGGCTAGCAATTCTTGCTTGACATATGACTACCAATTTATACTTGTCACATGGCGACCAATTCTTGCCTGTCAAATGACCACAAGTCCTGCTTGTCATATGGTTACCAATTCTTGCTTGTCAAATGACCATCATACAAAACCGGTTACTCTCCTGCTTTGAAGCTTATCTGCCCAGAAATGTACCACAACTTCGTCGTTATTAGATTTTTCAGAAGTTAGTCTTGCTCAACTTATCATGATTTCAACGGTTGTTTTAAACACTTCAATGTGTTAGGTGTTTGCCAAGATCTTTTATTGTATCTATTGAAAAACTATCAATTAAAAATTAAAAATGTAGGTTTGTTCATGTGAAAAAGTTTGAATGTTCATAACATTTTATTGAGTTTATACCAAGAATCCCCGAATGGAATCAAAAATTGATCTGGAATAGGAACGGCTTCAATGTTTTTAGTAACATTTTCCTTGGTTTTTACTCTGAATGTTTGAATTATTTTTCTTGGGTTTATCCCATCATGAATTTATTATTAATGGAAACTACATGTATTTCTGAGTTCATGTTAGTTTTCTATTTGAGCCATAATCACAATATTAATTGTGTAATCACAGACATCTTTCAGTAATCACAGACATGCTCTAACGCGTCTAATTGCCTATAAAATACTACATAATTTCTGTTGAAACACAGTGCAAGAATGTTTTTCAAATTGTGAAGCTAAGTTTGAAATATTGTACGAAACAGTATGAGTGAATGGTAGAATTGAGTAGTTAAATTGTAAATACTACCCGTTTTCATGTACTTTAGGTGTCATTTGAACTACTAAGCATAGATATGATAGACATTTAAATGTGATGTTTGTTAGCTGTTGAATTATACCTGTGGAATTGTGTTAGGCTTGTAACATTAGACTGAGGAAATGTTACGTCTAATTTCATGCGTAATAAAACTTAAATTAGCATTTTTTGAAAATAAATAATGAAGTAATGCTTCAAACTGAGTATAAATTTTTCAAACACGATCATCTATTCGCGGTCAATAAAGTTGCATGTGTGAGATGTAATTTGATAAACATATATAATACTTTCTAGGGGACCTGCATAACTAGCTCACTGTGTGGTCTATGAATCAACATTACCCCAACCTGGTGTCATGCCAGGTGTCATGACTAAAATCTCATGCCATTACGTTTGATAATGCCTAATGCTTCTCAAGTGTAATACTCGTATATGAAAACATCGCTTTGCACTGGGGATCAAAAATCATCGTAAAAGAAAATAAAACGCATCGGTTTTGTGAATTCTTGTCTTTGTGCACGTTCTTCTATACGTTGAATTTCAAGTAACTTCACCGACGACAAACTGCTAGGTTTCTTGTCACTGCTGAGCATGTCATTTAAAGGCGACTTATATTTTTTTTCATCGTTTAGTCATGCTCGTATCGATGATTGACGAAAAACTGGTTCGACTAGATTGGTGGTTCGAACAACAGTTCTCGTGCTAAATATCGTATAAGCTTCCGAAATCAATACTTATACCCTATATTCTGAATTTAAGGCTCAGTCTTCAATTGCACAGCGAGTTTCACAATGAATTCCAGTAGAATTTCTTATAATTCGGCTGCTACGACTGTCGAACGCTGATTTCTTGAAAGAAAGCATTTGCTGCACATGCGTACATTTTTTGTTTCATTTTGCGGGCGAGTTCTTTGCTGGCATGAAGCGAGTTTTTAAAAATTACATATTTTGGTACTGATTTACGAAAGGCAGCTCTTCCGTCTTTGTTTATTACGACCAACATGTTCATCCATTGTCATTGTTTCGTAACAAACATTTTTAGAAACAGGATTTTACCTTTACACGTAAGGAACTCAAATTACTCTTCTATAGACCGGATTACCTTCGGTCAGTTTTCAGTAACGAGCTTTAGATCCAGTGTTGTCTACAATCAGCTATAAAATATAAAATTTTGCTACACTTTCAGGCCTGCTCGTGAGTCAAACAATTCTAATTTCATCGGACCTTTCAAGAGTACAACCGATGATTTTTTCTGGGTGGCACCTTTAGCACACACCCGATTATTTTCTAGAATGACGCTTCTTCAGCATGCACAATGGTTTTTTTAGGGTGGCATTTCTTTGGCATACCCAATGATACTTTTAGGATGACACTTCTTTAGTATACCCAATGAATCTTCTGTGACGACACTTGTTCAATTTTTCGAATTATCGTTTTAAGATAATTCTGCTAGAGTACAACAGATAATTCGTCTAGAATTGATTCTTCTTTAGTACACTGAATATTTTTTCTAAGATGTTACTTCTTTAGTATTCCCCATGTTTTTTCTAGGATAACACTTCCTTGGTACATCTGATGATCGTTCTTGGATGACACTTCTTGACTACACTAAATGTGTTTATTGATGACACTTTAATACGCTGCCTATGCGTTAGAGATGTTACAACGACACTTCAATACGTATAACTAGGCGTTTGAGATGTTACAACGACACTTCAATACGCGTAACTAGGCGTTTGAGATGTTACAACGACACTTCAATACGCATAACTAGGCGCTTGAGATGTTACAACGACACTTCAATACGCATAACTAGGCGCTTGAGATGTTACAACGACACTTCAACATGCGTGACTGTGTGTTTGAGATGTTGCTCCTGAAGCCACATGAGAATGACGAGGCTTGTACACTTCCGTAGAGAACGCACCAGTTCTGCCGGGCCCTGACCGCTGCTCGTGAAGTTGCTGCTATGGCGTGACACGACCTCGTGAATTCCTGCAGTGATTGTCAGCCACTGGAGGAAGTAAAAACTGAAGCCGCTGAACACGATGGCGTAGGGCAGAGGAAGCAATTTTATGAGGAATTTTTTCACAAGTATTTAGGCATGAATAAATCGCGGACTCCATTGATGTGACTCCAGGAACGAAATGGAAATACTGAGATCAGTTTTAGGCTTACATTCTTTTCATCGTGTTTGCACGAAGCTCTTCATGAACCATAAATTAGTCGCTTCCTGTAGGTTTCATTCCTTCTGATTTATTTGAAGTGAAAGTCAAGAAGTCTTAATATTTTGTCATGTTATTAATTAGTGATGATCATGAAAGTACCTTGGTAAAGTAAGAAATATGTAATCAATGAATCGAACGTCAGACGTTACAGTTAGTGCTCCAGATGAAGAAAAAAATTTTCCTTAGACTTGAACGTTCAGATACTAACTGTTTCATAAAATGAGTATTAATTTATATATCTGTAGAGCTGAATTGCTCTTATTTAGTGACATTGTCTGTATGCTGAGATTCACGCATGCTTCCAATCCCTAATTTCTCATCATGTTGCGTCTTTGCATTTGCATCGCGGCCTTAAATGCTTACGTTGAAGTGAAAATGCTCGTTAAAATTTAAAACCCCTCGTAGAACAACAATTCGACTTCGAAAGCTATTTATTTCACTCATTAGTGTAAACGATGTAAAACTGTGTGCAAAATTAGTTACGTTTTAAGTCGAATCCCTTTACAGATCATAGCTTAAAATGCGAAATTCTCACTGTAATGATTTACCTCCCCGATCCCTACATGTTAACTGCTGTGAAAGTGTACATGAATGTTTCCTAAACTTAGAAGCGTGTTTATTAGACTTCTGTTCTGAAGTGTCCCTCCTAAAATAATAATGTGAGCTTATCTAATACCTTGCAAATAAACCCATTTTTTAACAAAGCTTAGATGTTTCGAGTCTCAAGTTGCCTCAGGAAATCTCCTCAGATTGTGGATCAGACTAACAATACCCGAGTTTGAACTTCACTTCCACATGGGAACTTAGCTTACGGCTTATCAATTTAAATGGTCTTGAAATACCACATGATCGTAGCTCTAGATTAGCTCATCATATTCAGTACTTTATATTGCTGGAATATTTCCTAATTCCGAGTGCTACTTTCTTGGGTTATTTTGTGGCCAAATGAACGTCATTTTTCCTATATTGTAAGTATGTATTGTTACAGCAGGGCACTGCTCCAGCTTTCCAAAAATTCCTCAAAATACTTTCGTTTATAAACCCATGTGTCAACCCCTCTACGATGAAATTACATCCTCTCGATCGTACATTTTTTTACATAAAACAACTCTGTGCCCATCCAAAAACGCTATCATGCTATTTTCTGAAACATCAATTAAAAACACACGTGGTATGGCGTGTGCCTAAAGAATGTATTTTCTCGCCGAAGTCTATATTTGTTGCTGCATGTTTTGTTTCTGTCAGCCGAGACCGACTTACTCTGCTGTCTTGGGTGACAGCCCGGACTCGCGACTTGTAGCCTAGCCTGTAATCTACGTCCTCCTCACCAGAGCACTTCTCTAGTTAAACCGTTTAAACAAAAATAGCTCTCAAATAACTGTACCATGTCCCAAGGGTGTGCGTATTTGCTTCATTAAATGTGTGAACTACATTATCCTTATTCGTGCTTTGAAAAACAATGGAATAAAATGTTGCCATGTCGTTCTAACAAAAATAGATGCGTTCTCACGTTGAGAATAAACGTGATCTCGAAACGTTAAAATTTAATGTTTTGAAGACTTTTGCACTGCATCGTTTTTTGTTAACTTCCTTCTCATAAAAAACGGTTGAGTTTCATCGAAGTATTATTTAACAAAACGATAGTAGTAGAACGGATAAATATTTGAATTGTGGAAACTGCGTAGGGCAGATATCTAGTCATGTGGAATTAGTGCAGTAGATATTATCGCGTTGTGTGAAATGCGTACTGTAGACGGCACAATTCCTGTTACATGTTTTAAAATCAATTTTAATACTTATTATTTCGCAAGTTTTACCCTATGTTATTTTTGAAAATAATTATTAAGAACATCCATTAGTTTTTGCTGAACAATTAGCTATTAACTATTGATAATGTCGGTAGAATTGAAGCGGAATTTCATAATAGAGAAGCATGAAAAGGGACCGAGTCCGTCCGAAATATTTAAATTAGGAAGAAACCCTAAAATCAACAATGTTAATAAAAAGAACAAATGACACTCCTTGTCAGAGTATCAAAGTTCTAAAGTCAAAATTGAATAAATGTGGGGAGAAAATACCCTATGAAGTAGTTCGTGTGGTCATTAAAGACTTTCCTAAAAGACTTTGCAAAGTAGTGTGGTCAAAAGGGAAGCAGTTTGAATAATTTTTTTTGTAGTCGTATATTAGTATATTACTTACTACTTGTTAAAGTCAGACCTTGAAATAAATATCTTTTTCGAGAAAGAAATGTTTTTGTTGTGCAGCAGTATTTATTCTCCCCCCTGTATTATAGAGTTATGTGAAATGCATTCAGTAGATATTGAGCTATAAGACATAAGTACAGTAGAAATTCCCAAGAGAAGATGCTGGTTCAACAGCTCGCTTGCTTGTGCATTGAAGAGGAATTGATAATTCGTATGAAAATACTTTTTTTATGAATACGTACATAATTTAGAACCCACTTTCACGCAATAAAGTCTTTAATTACTCAAGATTGTTATCTTGACGTTTCTATTCGTATTATGTCGAGTGAAGCATTGTTTAAAGTAGTTAGGTGTCTAAATATTATATATTTGTTTTAAAGAATTGTAATTTGAGCTATATAGTATGTTAGAATGCTGCTTATTAGGCTAAATATCTCAATTGGTGTTGGATGAGATCACTTGAATGTATTCAAATATGCACAGTACTTGCCAAGTAATGGCAGAAATGCCTACAAATCTGAACATTTCAGTAGTGTTTGTATGCGGAGAAGGAACTTGTTTCTAGTTCATGGTCCATTTTAAGTTTCGCAATATACGTGACTTTATGTAACTGATTTATGGTAAAAATTTGATAATGTTGCAGTGTTTGGTGCAGTAATTGTTTTAATGTATCGAAATGAAAAAACTGCGTGGAAAGTCTACGGTTTCTTATACCCATATTACGCAGAATTGTGTCCCGCTGCCGGAAGGGGATTGTTGTTCTCGTATTTGCTTCGTAAGTAACATGATAGTTTTCATTGCAGGTAAGAAAAACATTCAGAGTAAATGTTTCAGTCGATCCTTATGTCCAGGAGATATTTTAGTGAAAATTAATTCTTTTCCCCCGATTTAAATCGTCAATATTTGCGGAATATAATTTCAAAATCGTCTTCTTCCTCAAATCTTGAGAAAATTTCCGAAGTTGTCTGGCTGTTGGGGACGATTGCTATATATATATTCATCTCGTTATAAAGTTTCAAAACTTAACTAAATCGTCCATCGCCAAGTTAACCAAACCTGGTGCCCAATCAGTGCTTATACATCAGCATCTTTGGAGATGACCTGCGAGTTTTGCGAGGTTTTCCAATTTTCTACAAAATTTGCTGATGCAGGAAAATGGAACGAATTTAAGTGACAATTAATGTTAATGAGTTGTTCTAAAATCCCTGACCATTTTTCCCCTAATGGTAATCTTATTTGTCCAGAATTAATTAAAAAATAATATCCCTCTCTGTAGTTTTAATCTGAAAGTTATTCGTTTTTGTGCTGATATTCTGTAATAAAAAATTCATGCACGCCTTTCATTTACTACTCTAATAAAATTATAAGCACGCTTTTATAAATCATTCTTTTATAGTAACAGGAAATGGGTGTTCGTTTAATTTTATGAGCTCTCGCATGTTTTCTTCGTTAACGAACAAAAAACAAACCATATATTTTGAATGAAGTTGATATAAAACAAATGTACCAGCATTGGTTTTTAAAGTGCCACTCGTTCCGTGAACTAGAGTTTTAATTTTCCATCATTGTTTGGGAATGAATGATATAGGCATGCATGCATCGACGCACGCTCCAAATAACTCAATAAATAAAAACTATTTATTTTCTGCTTTTTGTAGCTCGAAAGCAGTAGATCAACACTGCCGCAGATCGGGAACAGAACTAGTGAAAGCTCACCTAGGAATGTACCAATATTTCATGCATGCGCCTGTGCTCCATGCATGCTCCTGTGCTCCATGCATGCGCTTGCGCTTCATGCATGGACCTGTGCTCCATGCATGCGCCTGTGCTCCATGCATGCGCCTGTGCTCCATGCATGCGCCTGTGCTCCATGCATGCGCCTGTGCTCCATGCATGCGCCTGTGCTTCATGCATGCACCTG
>VCRD01000029.1:545769-565184 GCA_006783055.1 Trinorchestia longiramus
GGTGGTGGTGGTGGTGTCTGGAACACGAGTGGTGGTGGTGGTGGTGGTGTCTGGAACACGAGTGGTGGTGTCTGGAACACGAGTGGTGTAAATCTTTTCAACATTTCCAGATGTCTTCTAGAATGGCATCACCATTTGTAATTCTCCACGTAAATTTTTATGAAGTTTCAGGTTTAATTCGTCACCTGCCTACTTCTCTGGTTTCCAACTTTTCATGCTTTATCGGACACAAGCGATCTTTAATTCATGAGAGGTTAGGTAACCATTAAATTAACGGGTGAAATGGGTTGTTTCGTGAGCATCAAGACATCAAAACTAGCTATTTCTTTTATTGCTTATCTTAAATGAGGTTCACTAGGTCATAATTGATATCAAACTCTGCTTCATTGCTCCTACCATTACTGAATTAACTGCTAAAAAGTCGCTGCCAATGTCAGCATTGACGCTTTTTATGTTAATTGTTCAGTTAGTTTAAGATCTAAAGCTGCTGTATTTTTTTAAATTATGATTTTTATCGCTTAGTTTACTATTGGAAGGTTCTTTAGGAGTGCTTTATAAAAAGTCGAATCTGTTTCTTGGATTAGCAAGAACTTTTATTTATCCGTTAGTTTTGACAAAACATAACGCAATGGCTTAAGATCACAGTTAATTAAACTACCAAGTTGACTTCGCGCTTTGTTACTGAACTCAAATCTGAAGTTAGACTACAATGGTTGTGCTGGCTACTGGCTCGTTCGTATGTATTTGTACTCAAATCTTGCAATAGAAGCAGGATTCTTAGGGATCTATTTTCTTTTTCCTCCATCGTTGAAGTATTTGCCCTCTCAAGCGTTTCGTATTTGATTTTTCCGTCTCCATAAGATTCATGCACTACCAGCATGCAGGTGCGAAGTGTCTCGATCCTGTTACGTCGCTCTTTCTTTTCTAGAATTCATCTGTGACACAATTCTGTGCACTACGCATCAAAGGGTCGTGTTTTTTGGACAGTTCGTTCTCACTTCACAAATCCGGGCTTTAGATTCTATCTGTCGCGAGGGCACCGCTCTTGCGAGTACGTGCCACTCTAAAACTGTCTGTACACTCCAGTGTTCAAATCTAGTCACTTACGTACTGTAGATCGGGGTACTGCACTGGGAAATAAATTCAACCGTACTAGTTTTAGGTATGAGACGTACTGTACATACTAGTTGTAGGAAAGGGCAAACGTACTAGTTGAAGATATGAAACAAACCTAGCAACGGTGAAATACTGGTTGTAGAAAGGGGCCAAACGAGTTACGATACCAATAAATGCCAAATTACTCATCAACGTGCATTGTGATTATAAGCATAGGGGTAAACGCTGGCTATGCTGATGAGACCAAAACTTTTTTACTTTTCAGATGTCGGTATATTAGCAAAATTGTTTTTTTTATTGTGGTTTGGTGTCTGTATTTGGCGATTAGACTTTGGGAAGAGTAGGACAAATTCTAGAGATATCGGTCTGAAGGTAAATTAGTTAAGGACATCGGCTGGTGTTAATATTTCTGGCCGAAATAACTATAATTGCGTAAAAAATTAACATTCAATACATGTACTTCATTTCCAAGATTTTCTTAAAATATATGGATTGTCATTTTAAACTCTTTTAGTATTCGATCGATTACGAACGTCCAGCGTACACTTATTTTAATTCTCGACCATTTGTTCCGCTTTCCCAATTTTCAGGCTGTTTTTATCTTTCTGCACTTCATTGTTTCTTTTTCCATGATGTATCGACATTTTTCTAAGAATTATTTATACATAATAGTTTATTTTCTGATACTGTTCAGAATCATAAAATTCGTGGAAATCATTTATTTACGTGACCAACGAAAGTATGTACGCTCTTTAGATGTACAACAATCTAATCTTATTGACATTATCATTTCACCTTCTTCATTCCGATGGCATAACATCTGAACTTAAACTTCAAGCTCATAATCATTTCATTATATTTTTCTATGGTAATTTTGGTTAAGCGTCGTATGGAATTTAAGTAAATTTTACAAATCCAGTTGAATTAAATAGTATCACGTACATTATTCATGCTTATTACATTCCGCACGCGCTCCTTAACCTGTCGCTCTATCGCCTCAGTCCGAGTCTCGATGTTAATTAATCTCACGTTCTCTTGGTAAGCGTTGGTCAGTTTTTCTCTGCACTAAATGCATACCTTAACTCTTGACGGTCGAAGCTAGCTTCCCAAGTCTCGTTTACTCTGAGACTTAGCTTCTGGAACGATTTTTTACATTGTAAACGTCATTCACAGAAAATATAACATTAGATACGTTTGAAGTACATTTTAGGTTTATTGGATGTAAATTGACATTTCTTTCGATAGAAACGTAAAGAAACGTGCATATCTGTGAGAAGTGTCCTTTCTAAATAAAAAAGTATTAAGGCTATGATAAATAGACAGTATGCATCTGCGTCAGCAATCATAAGTTCATCAAACAAGATAAATGGTCTGAAGAGTAAAAGGCTGTCGTTTTTCTAGTATTTAATACAACTTTGTGTGTGAGGGTGAAGTGCATTTCATACTACGTTAAGTGCGATGTTCAGTGGGGGCCGTAACCAATCGTTTCGCAAGCCACATATATTTTTGGACTGATGAATGTTTCATTAGTCTCGATCCTATCTAAGATAAATGGAGAATTCTATGGTTCAAACTCGATTTCAGATCCACATTCAATATTTATTGCCTATTATATATCTAATTAAAGGGACAGTGAGTTGTGTAGAAATGCATTATTCGTATCTCAACCACATGGAGTCTCACTGGCGTACTCCTGCCAGCAACCCACGATGGTCGGGGTCACCGGAACTGTTGTGGTTGACCGACCCTCTCTTCACCTGAGAATGACAAGGTCATTATGTTCTCAGCACGCGCTCCAGAATGCTATCCACTAAACCAGATTACCGCAGCTTCAAAGCTTTCCGCTTAAAACTCTATTAAGCCACCGATACCTCATTAACCCGTCGAAAGGACGGTGCTTTCGAAGTGCCCATGAAGAACTCGAGGAGCATTTTGCTGCATTGTGTTCCGTTTCTTACAATGGTAAACAGATCAATTAGGAACACATCGACAGGCATCTAACGCATGTTCTTGAGTGTATTATTATTAGTATGATTATTGCAATTATTCTTAGGAATGTTGGTTGTATATGATTATGATTGTTTTTGTGATCCATGGTACTCATGATGTCCATTATTTTAAGTGAGATTTGTTATTAGTGTTGATCTTTTTTCTGCCAATAGTTCCTTATGACAGCTATAATTTTTAATGATTGTTGCTCTTACAGAAGTTCCCATGTATATTTTTTGTTGTCTTCCTGGTCAAAGGTATGCGCTCTATGAGCTTTTATGAATTCGAGTAATTTGCTTAAGAGGAATGGATGAGTTTCTAAAATGAGTTTTATAGCATTTCCTTTGACGTCACTTAAAGGTATGCATACACATCATCACGGTTTTGTTGTGCCACTATCATTCCTATCCTCTCATTTCACTTAAATTATGCCTCTTTTATCAGTAAGTATTTACGAAATCTTGAAAAACTTATAAGTAATTAATGGGACGTAATTCACCACTTGAAACATGATACAGTACCTGTATTATGTTCAGAACTTTTCCGTCACAGATTTAAGGCTATAGAATAAAGCAATAGAAACGAGCCGTTTGGTCCATTCTTGGGTTACTATCCAAGTCCCATGCATTTACAATAAAGTAAATGTATAAATCACGCACGTACACCCTGATCACGTAAGCCATTTCAGTTACGTACGAGTATGTACACGCACTTCACTCCCGCACAGGCATTTCGGTTACGCACATGTATCGCAATCATACACTGGCCCCAGCTGTTACGGGCCAATTAATACGTTATAATACTAGGGGGTCCGTAATCCAATAATTGTCAAGACGATTTTTGAATGTGTTCACAGTGCTAGCAGAAACGATGTTTTCAGGCAACTGGTTCCAAGTCGCTGCAATTTTAACGGCGAAGAAGTTTATAGCTTCGGATGTCTTGAAGTTTTTAGTATTGGTTTTCAACCGTTAATTTTGGTTCGCACGTTACCGTAAATTTTGTTAGAAAAATGTGCCTTACATACGACAGCTGATTAAATTTTTGCATATTCTTAAGGCAAAGTAACTTAGTTTCCTTCGTTGTCAGCATTCTTAAAGCACCTTTAAAGGACTGCTAAACTCTACCTGAATATTTACTTGGCCGCTGTCTATTAACTCAGGCACAAAACACTTCTAAGTCCCGGGTTCTAGCGGAAAGAAAAATACTGAGAGCCTTAAGCTTTCCAACTCTAACTGCTCTCGTTTACTTCGACCGTGGATCGTGCAGCCAAACGCCTTGAGATTAGCGAGCAAATCTATGCGTGAACACTTCACAAAATTCAGTATCAGTTTAGAGACGCTTTTCATTGTTGTTCTTTTTTTGAAAGTTTCATTATAAGTGAAGTTATCGAACTAACTCAAGTTGTAGCATTTTTTCTTTCAGTCGTATCACATTTTCATAGGTTTTATCAATTTAACTTTTTGTTTAATATCCTTTTTATATAATGTTTGTTTTGATAATTAATATGCAGGTTTGAGGCCCTTATTTGCTAATTTCAATACCCACTTAAGAATTCATTGCTTTCTCATCAATTTTACTTTTTTCAATAAATGTCTCACTTTAACTTCGCAATTGTTGTGTAGGCAACACTTTTTCCCCTTCTTAATGGAACTTGAATTATTCGAAATATGTGTTAACAAATGAGGGAAATACGAAAATACATGAATGGAACATACCTTCATTCTGGAATTATAAACGAGTTAAACTCTTGTTGATTTTTAAAGTGCACTTCGTTAACAATTCCTTCAGCGATGGAAAGTGGATGAAGAAAACTCCCCTGTAAACTGTAGTCTAATGCTGTATTATTGTAGCCTCTGTACATGTTTATTATTTCTTGAAAAAATGACTAATTTTTCTTTAGTATTACTCACAGGCTTGGTTCGAACACTAAAGTTGTGCCCTGTAGAATCTATGACATGTGTAATTAGTACATTGAGTTTTGTTCGATATCTGAAGAAATTATCATCCTTTCATGCGTTCAATATGTTCCTGTATTGGAAAATACATATAACGATATTGTAAAATGGGCTGTTGGCCCGTATTTAATAATGAACTATGGAGCAGTACATGGCTAAGTTAAACGATCATATATCATGACACTTTTTTTCTCGAAATTATTTTCAGAACCGATTTAAGCTGAATCATTACATTTACTTTCGAATACATTTTGACGTGCCCTGCGACAAAATCTCACAAATTTTGGTCCCAGTAACGCAGGTTTTTTTTAACGTAGTTCCTAGTTTTCTTGGACTCATGTCTTCTGCAGGCTGGCCTACTTCTCCCGTACAAGTCTCGTGTCGTATAGGTGCGAGTATCTTATTGGGGAGTGCAGAGGCAAAACCCTGGGAATCCTTTCCTGTGCTGATGCTCCCCATAATTATCACAACAATTTTGCCCGTACATATGAACTACCTAAAATGATTGTTTTTTTGACTAATTTTCACTTATACGATAGTGTTACGCATCTACGTATATACCATCAACAGCTACCTATTGTATTCTTCCTATTATGTTGTAATTCCTTTGAATAAATTTTGTGCACCATTTGGATTGCACTTTGACCTCTACTGAGTCTATTTGCTCGACATAATTACATTCATTGAACTGTCACTCAATTACGAAACACTTTCGAGAATTTTATTGCGACGGCGCAAGGCTTTCAGTGCTTACAATTTCTATATAAAATTTCTGAAATTCCCATCGAAATTCTCGCATAAACCATTACGTCGATGCCTTTTTCATCGGTCTCTGACATTTCTTCCTGAAATATTCTAATGAACAGAACGACTTTTAAACTGTCGCTCCGGGCCCTCATCGAATGATTAGAAAAAGGCGCTTTTAATGCTCAGTACTACGGCGAGCTTACGATCTCTGAGAACCGGGAAAGCTTCGAGTCTCTTCAAGATTTGCAAATGTTCTAAAAATAAGACGTGTGATTTTTTTAAAAAATACGCTGTTCATTTTTTTATAGGTACATGGAGTTTACGTACGTCGCACAAACATCATTATAAGTCGTGCTTCTGTAGAATATTTTAAATGAAGTAGGCAAGTAGTGTTGAAATTTTTAAAATCGTTTTGTGAAATTATTGATGCTCAAGTCAGCTATCTACAGTCAAATGTCTTTAGACTGGTAGGTCATTTTGTGTGCATCAATTTAATGTATACATATTTACCTTACTTCATTATACTACTTGATATCAAAAAGTACAGTAATTAAAAAAAGGTTTGTTCATTACCTTCAACCCCTAATAAGAAAAGCACTATCTCCTAATAAATCAAATATCCTATTGAGTCTGACTGATCCTGGAAAACATACTCTATTTATTTCTAATCGCTTATTTTCTTTAACTTTGAATAAAATTTCTTTATTCTTTACATAAAAATACTTGTGTACTGAGTCCAGTTTTCAACAAGAAATACATGATATAACAATTTACTGTCTGGATGCTCTGGAATATTTTTATTTTTACGTATAAAATGAATTAGAGCATTGAAAGTTTAGCATGATAGTGTTCAGGTGAATTTATAGATATATGAATCTAAGCTGGGACATGTTCAGTATTTTTAAAAGAAGCCTATGTTTGATGATATTTAGCAAACGCTGCATGGAACACTGCATCAAATAAAATGATGTTTCAAGCGTATTAATTAAAGCAGAGTTCTTTAGATCGAGTTAACTTTCAAATTTTCTTTTTAATAATAGTTCAAATCTATGATCTGTACCGGACTTACATTCGATATTTGTAAACTAATTATGGTCTGAGTACAAATAAAGTACAATGGGCAATAAAACTGACTGCTTTAATCTTATGATCATCCGAACAGTTCAATTACGTAAGTGTATTGGTCTGTTAAGCCTCCGTTTAATTAAAAATATACGTTCGAAAACTTGGTTTCGTTTTTTTTCATAATATTTCTGCCATATGTCCTGCTTTTTTGAGAGAACGGATTTTCTCTGCTCTTGCTACGGCTTTTGATATAATGTTGAAGTTTGAGAAGAGCTTTCGTAAATTTTTTGTTTCACGGTCGAAACTTCGCATCTGTTAGGCACTTTTGGCCGACGCAAAACTCGTAGTGAAACATCAATTGGAAATCAAAGAGCTTCGTGCTACACGCCTTTCGTGGATAAAAAGTTCTCTGCCTTTTGAAAAAGGTTCTGTAGAAAAAAGTCACACGTTTCACATTCGATAAATTAAATACCAAGAAATTAGGTTCATGACTGCCTTTTTTCAAAGATTTATAATTTCCCTCAAGAGTTTGTGGAATATGATGTCTTTAAAGTTCCATATGCTTGGTGAAGCACCACGTTACGATGAAATGAATCGGAAATTCAAAAATTTCGCTCCGGTTGAGATACGGACTGGATAAAAGCATCCGCCGCCTCGCGTCGCTTTTAGCGTTGACAGTTTTCGCCGATATGCATTAGGACTGCCTTTTCTGATAGAAAATTGACTCAAAGTTTCAAAGTTATAATCTAATTTCCTAGCCTTAGTTTAAGCTTGCCGGGAACTTAACCAGATCTTGTCTGAGGATCAACAAAAAAATGGTATGCCTTTTAATAACACTTTAACTTCCTTCGTACATTTTAAACTCTATTTACTAGCAAACATTATTATTTAATAGTACGAAGATTGTAGCACGCAAATGATGAGCTTTTATTCCCGTCGTGCATATTGAACTATTACTTTGGTTTACATTATATGTACTTACTAATTTGAAGATTACTACACTGAATCATGACCACCATAACGTGCAGGTAAATCGGATAAGAAGGACGCTTACCAACGAAACGAGAAAACTAATCGCCTTAACATTCATGAGTGAGAAGCTCCAGTGAGTTCTTTGTCGTGGTTGGCCGAATTTTGCAAATGCGCTCGAAGCGAGACTGCACTTTGTTGTGCGTCCATGCTGATACCTTCCCCTCATGAAAAACAAACATGGAATACAGCTGTGTAGGAATTTGCATTCTTTGTTCACCTATGGGGAAATGACTACAAAATAAATGGAATAGGCATTGTTTCTGTGTAGGTAGTGATTTTGTATGAAAAAGGTTCTGTAGGATGTACGTGAGCATCTATTAAATACTGCTTCACTGTTTTATAATCGAAATGGGGGTGAAAGTAGCAAATTAAAATAGCAGGCTCCTATTGTTTACGGTGAAAATAAGCTACATTAATTATTTCAAGCGCGGCTTGGAGACAGTCGTGTGTTTGCAGTGTTTAACATTTGAATAACTTGAACCAATTTCCTTGCAATTGTTTCACTGAGGGGTGGGCCACTTTTAAAATCACGAACACAAGTGAATTCCGTGGTTTTATGGACTCCTCTTATTTAACTCAGATGATTAAGAAACTACTGAATACAATGCTGGTTAAAATGATAATACCACACCTGATCTCGACCTTTTGAGTACATGCATTTACTTGGGCGGAAAAATTTCTTTTAACACATCAGAGGTGAGTGTAATAAAATTTTGATGGAAAAGATTTTCTGAAAATGTTGTACCTAATATTTTATTCGCCAGGAAATGAAAAGCATCTCATTGTGCCTGATCTTAATTATAAGACCAAAATTGAAATACGGTTTTCTTTGGCAAAATGTAAACAAATCGGACAGTTGTACGGAAGAGCTGATATGAAGATGTGTGTGGCTGATTGCTAACACTCTCGATTAATTTCGATATGGCTAGAGGACAAGTTCTAACAGATTATGAGCGGGGTAGAATTATGAAACTTGAAAAATGGGGCATGTCACATAGAGCAATTGCAAGTGAACTAAATAAGAGTAAAACGGTCGTTACAAACTTCTTGAAAAATCCTACTGAATATAGAACTAAAAAATCGACCGGTCGCCCCAAGAAGATCACTCCTGCTCTTGAAAGACGGATAAGAAGGGAGGTTAAGAAGGACACATACATAACTACAAGGCAAATAAAAGTAAATACTGATGCAGGCTGTAGTTCTCGTATAATTCGGCGACATTTAAATAATAAGGGTTTTAATAAATTGAAACGATTCCAGAAGCTCTGTCTTCTTCTTCGCCATAAAGCCTCCCGCATGCAATTTACTGATGATTACCGAAAATGGAATATCAAGAAAGGGAAGGAAATTGTGTTTTCTGACGAGAAATTTAACCTCGATAGCCGTGATGGGTTTCAGCACCACTGGCATGACAAACCTGTTTCAAATGAAACTTATTCAACAAGGCAGAGCGAAGAAGAATCATTGATGGTTTCAATGGGACGCTTGAATTACAGCTTGTGGAAGGTCGCCAAACGTCTGCCGGATACGTCATCATGCTTGAACGTGATTCTATCCTCACTGAGTGTCCTAGCCTCCTAGGATGTGTGAAGAAAACTGGATTTTCCAACAAGACAATGCTGCAGTCCACAATGCTTGCCATTCGAAACAGTTCTTTGATGTCAGAATGATATTCAACTCTTGAAACATCCACCTTGTTTTCCAGATCTCAACCCGATCGAAAATCTTTGGGGATTGGTGGCCAAAGAAGTTTATGAAGATGGATTACAATTTAAGACCAAAGAGGGTCTTCGTAAGGCTGTGTTCGATACTTAAGGCAAAGTCCCAGTGGACTTCGTACAAAATCTTGTAACCAGCATGCCCAAGCGAATTTTTCTAGGAATCAATAATAATGGAAGATACACTAGTTACTAAAATGTTTTTGTAACGTTCTGTGTAAATCTATGCATCAATTTATTGTTTGGTCTTATTATTTTGACCAGCTGTATTTAGCTAAAGCTTCATTTCTGTTCTTTTTCTGCGATTAAATGTTAAGGGATCTACTTGTTTGTTTATCCATTATTTATCTAAACTATATTAGAACTGTGCACAACAATTTTATTCCAAATTGTTCAAAATATGATTCAAATTTTGGTACTTCCTAACTGGTCTTATCATTTTGACCAGCAGTGTATCTCACTGCTTTCTTTCCGTCACGTGTTCTGAGAACTACATCAAGATCTCCGTGAAAATTAACGGGACAGTGATCGATGTCCCAGCAAGAGTTAAAGGACCTAATTGTATTTTGATTGCGTTAAGGAAGGTCATTTATCATCCGTCCTTGCAAGTTCGAGCTGCAGTCTCCACCACCATTTATTCGCCTGAGAATTTTCTTCCATGTCGAGTTGAGCAAACATTCGAAGAGGTCGGCTTCCGTACTGTCTCAGCGCTTTTATACAATCCTCACAATCTCTAATGAATAATCGTCCTCTATAGAGTGGTATTAGTTCATATCGTTGTGCTTGCATACACTGCCATCATTTTTTACGTAACGGTTCGATACATCGTGTTATCGAAGACCTGTTACTGCTAGACGAAGAATTGGTCTCTTATTTGTCGTTTATGTACCGGCAGCTGCGCAAGTGCCTTCGAGCAACCCTTGGATTTTGGAGAAGACGACTGAAATGTTCAGGTTCTTGTTTTGTAATTGCGACCATATATTCCATGCAATTTCGTATGAATATAGTGGTTTAAGATATATTTATTTGAAGTTAGCATTTTTTGTTTGTTATATCTGGATTTTCGCAACATGTACGTGCGAGGACTTTTTTCAACCTCTAATGGGATATTAAAAAAGGCCAATTTACATAACATAATAAGCTCATTGCAAAAAGTACTGCAGGGTTTTATTTATTTTGTGCATTATCGTTAAAATGGATACAGTCCGAACGGATACAGCGCAAGTCCTCCACCTTTTGCGCCCTTGGACGTCGGTTCGCCTTTCTTTGAATTTTTACACGATTCCTGTACACAGTTCTCAGTCATAAAATTGTCACCGTACACTTTGTTCATTCTGCGATGGATTTCAGCAGCACTGTCATTTGCTGCAAAAAACGGATTACATCTCGTAACTCACATTTGGCGAGAGCAATCTGAATCTATCCGTTTTGATTATGTAGAAAAATAGGTAAGACCTTCCAGTAGTTTTGGTAATAAAATTATTATGTTGAGTAAATTCGTTTTTCATGGCCCATCGGAGTCTGAAAAAAACAATCCTCGTGCATACATTGCACTAAGTTTTAACAAAACTGTGCACGCTTACTTCGACTAATTTGTTAAGTATTAGAACCAGATTTTTGTAGTGATGAATTTTTCATTTCATGTACGTGGTGTGAAAGCTTTACAAGAAGAATTGATATCAAAAAATGAATCATCAGTATGCTTCACAGAACCATAGACTATTTATGCAGCTGCGAAATGCAGACTCTTATAAGTAGCTAAGTGGCTTTGAGTATTCGAATGAAATATCTGCTTGATCCTATTATTAAATCCTATTTGAACTTTGTTGTGAGACATAAATGCTGGATGTTGTTGCAGTTTAGTAGCCAGCGTTTGGAATATTCATGACACACGTCACAAATGTGAGGGAATCAAGACAGGCATTGTTTTCACTGCTCTGCTAAGGATGATATTAGATTAGTGTGCAGGCGCTGTGCGAGTTTACAGCTACGCCTTCATGCCGTCAGTCTTTAGTGGATGACCAAGGGAAAGCCAATTTCGAGTTTTTTCACTAGCTTTATGGACATCTCATCCGTAGCTTCATCATGCGGATGAACAATTACCAGCCGCTTTCTTTCCTTCTTTAACAATCTGGATAATTTTTAAGGCTTCAAAATTCAGTATTTTATTCTCTTTGTTGCATCTGTAGCCGAGTTGAACTGAGGGATGTGCTGGAAAGCATTCGCTTTGCATGGAACGTTTCCTAAAATAACTAGGAAACGCGTAAGCTTTCGGTGGAATTTAATCTTCCTAAGGGCTTTCGTCGGTCTACTTAATTAGATTTCTAGTCAACAATATTGTGAGGCTTTGCAAGTTTCTTGTTTGCACACTGTAGGTCAGTTCTTGTAGTACCTTGTTCTCGTATGGGTAGGTGTAAGTTTGGGCTTCTGATTTACTTCACTGAAATTTAGTGAGATTTTTATGCCCTCTGTAAACATAATCCGATAGTACACAAAGTTTTACAAGTAAGAACTGGGTTTATTTGCATTCATTACCGATAGTTTATTAATGTTTACTTCCAATCAATAGAAATCGCTAAACAAACGCGTTTTTTTCAGCTGCAGGCGGATCATCTAGCTTTTTGAATGACTGTCGAATCAAAATAAGTCAGACCAGAGCTTGATAAGCTTCCAAATAGTGTGTTCTCCAGGACTCCTAACAACTAACTTGATCAGTTCGACACGTGAATGGACAGGCGTAATGATGATGTGTCCTTGTTTTTTGCGAGCTGCGATACTCTTCCTTTGTGTTGTTACACAAGAAAGAAGGTGACTGTTAGACACTACTGCGCCCGTGGGGGACTTTCCCATGCCAACTTTGACACTTGAAAGACATGCGTACGGGTCACTAAAAAGTTGTGATGAGAGACTCCCAGTACTTCACAACGACCGTAGTCAAAGCCGACAGTGCTACTCGTGATGTTCCGCTGGTACTGAATACTCGATTCCGCCTTTGATTACGCTAATCTTCGCTTGCGTATACCTTCGTTATACTGGAAGGATTTTTTGTAATCCAAGGTTGATTTTTATTTTAGTATTTCTCCTCAAACGATGTTGTTTGGAGTTCAGTTAACATTTATTTGCCCAAGTATAAATGAAAGACAATTCCCGTCATAATTTGTTTTCATTCGCGCACATGACAAAGTTTAAACTCTCGTAATAACTTTTTGCTGGCTCATCGGTTGTACTTTTTGGTAAACTTGCATTTTTCTGCCCAAGTATAATGTAGTTCTCTTTTATTGCTTCGATCACAAATACAGAAAACAGAATAAAATTTTCCAAAATGAAGTTAATATAATATGATAACCATCAAAATCCTTACGCAATACATGCTTTTTAGTGAATGAATTTAACTTTTCATTTATCGCACTCTATATGTGTACTATTTGATGTATTTTGAAGATATTTCAGCCCATGCTATGGTTTGAAAATATGATGCTTATTTCAGTGCTAGTCAAATTTATTTTGTGATGTCATAGTAATGGTGTTTCATTGTATTTTCATTCTGCCCTACGTCTTCTTGCACCGATGTCCCAAGATATTAACTCAGTGTGTACTCAGTTGCATTAGCTTCCTTCTAGAATTGTATTACGTACAGTGAGAGCTTTTCACTTCACTAAATATAAGAATTGTTGGAATATTAAAACTGTTAGTACTGTTTGCTCTGTTCACGATATTGCAGGCTTGTGTTTTCAGTATGTTTTCAGCAATCATGTAAACTTTCTTGACCACTTAAAATGCGCAGTAATTGTTTAACTTGCGTTTTAATCATGAACCTTGGAAATCTCACTCTCAGATCCAGCAACGAGTTTTCTAAAAGACCAGAGCTGTATCTCTTCCTAACTTTTTCATCGTCCTCTGTTCGTATTCTCTCGTCTTTCCTTCTGTATAAAGCGCCAGTGATGCATGCGTGAGCGAACACCGTTAGTTATAGCGCAGCAGAAGAAAAATAAAGCAATGTTTCGAGTTCCAGCGAACGCTCGATCCTTTCTGTCTCTCCTCCGACTGTCTTCAACTGCTAAGTTAAACGAGATTTAGTTTTGCTGCGTTGGCGAAATTTTGAAATAAACCGCAAGAACAAGTTCTTCCCGGCTAAATGTACGACGCGCACGAGGTGTTGATGCTCTCATTCCATAACTTTTCCGCCTATTTCTTTTAAAGCATAACTATTTAATGGGGGAAATTTGCTGATGCTGTGAATTTCATCTCGTATCTACACTACAATACTGTCGGTGTTCGGAATTGAAGCTTTATTGCCCATTTAAGCGAACTCCAACGGTCATTTTCTGCACGGTCCGATTCATTATTTTATGGATTTTTTAGTAATGCGAACGTTCAAGCTTAAATAAATGAATTTTCATAAAAAGATTTGAATTTCTTTGAAAATTCAAATCTGCTTAGTTGATAATTTAAGATGTCTTTTTCATAGACTTCCATGTTCATGAATTGTCAGATACTGTTAATTGTAGCGACAAGATCAGTTGTTTCTAAACTTTGTTTAATTTATGACATTCTTTATAATGATGTTTGTGAACCATATTTTTTTGTTTCTCTGATAAATTTACTTCATAGCAAATGCAGAAATACCGTACGAATTGTTCTTACAATCATCAATTTCAATGCACGTCGGTAAAGTTCAGTGGTGAATGTGTTTCTGTAATTTTCATTGTAAACGTTTACATTGTAAACAAACGTTTTCTAGCTTTGATATAAAAAATGGAGTTCGTTGAAAATTTTCAACAGTTTTGAGACAATCCTGTCGAATTAGCTTGTTGTCCTGCAAATGACACTTCGATAGGCAAACAGAAGCGATGGTGACCAGCGCAACCAGAATTTGACCGCAGCTTGTGACCTCTCAGTCGGCCTGTTATTCCTGTTTTGACTGTTATTAAGCTTTGTAAAGTTTATTGCCGAACTCCGCTCCAGAAGAGAGGAAAGCCAGGTTCCTGCCCCGAGTAAATTACACTATCCTGCTGCTGTAAAACTAGAATCTTTATGGCCCACTGGAGAGCCCGCTCAAGAAATCCCAACTCGAAAAAGGCATTTGAACCTTTTGAGAAATTTGGCTCAGTTTTTGTCTCTATTTTTGCTAACTCGGACAGACCATGGCATTTCAGCCAATGTTCCTACTTTTTATATCTTCTTGCAGGTCCGGCAATCTTCAGGGATTTTGTTTAGCTTGCCTTAGGGTTGTGGAAGAATAATTCAGGCTTGTTATTTCGAGTCTGTCAAGTTTGGGTCAATAACTCCGTCGTTTGTGTAGATCAACATTTTGTGACGTGTAGTGTCTCGTGACCTCAATAATAAATGTCAGTTTGAAGAATTAGTAGAAAAGGCGGTGCGGCACATGTTAGGATTTTACATTTGAATGAATCGGTACTGAAACATTTAGCTTCTAAGTTTGTTTGTGTGGTATGCAAGTCGAATATCTATGTAGAGGCTTGTTTTTTTCCATCTAATGACTCTCATGTCGTTGAAGACCATAGATTTTATAAACATAAACAATGCCGCAATATTCCACGACCTCAAAGGTGGGTAGCATTTTATCTATTTTAATCGCAAAAACTGATTGAGAAACGTCTTTACCCATGTATCTACACAGTCATGATACAGAACTATCCTTCTATCTGAGTAACTTCACTTCACAACTTCTTACATGAAGCAAAGATCAGAAGCCCGAGACGAAGAACATCCCATTGATTTTGAGTGTGTGTGCTCTTCTCGTACTCTACAAATGGCTGTTATGTACTTATCTTTAGGACGTACAATGAGGTCAGGTTGAATGGAAATGCAAGAGAGCTTTTTCATCTTTTGACGCCGTTTAATGACGCTGCTCTGCGCACAAGTATCGCTTTGCAAAGAACCTTTAGTGGGAAACTTCCGCATAACACGACCATAAAAGCTATCTTTGTGCAGCATTGCTCGTTCCTACAACGCATCGCCCTGATCCGGACCACCAGTTTCATTGTTTTCATTCACATTTAGCGCTCTATGATGCACGCTTTCTTCTATACATGCTGCATCACGTGGCACTATTTTCTCTGTCGTAATTAGCTGCAGTACGTGTTAAATATCCCTTCCCAAGTGATTTTTGTCGTGAAATATTTTCTAAGGCTTTCTAGAGTACGCGTTCACTCAGAGGAGTTGGCGTGAACTGTAGAACATTTTTACTTGTATATATCTATTCACCATAGCAGGGAGTGCCTCTGGGAAAGATTTATTTTAACTTTCCCGGTTAGCTTAGCACGATGCATCCTAGATTGCATGTCCTTCCTTTCCAATTCGCCTATCAAGAGAGTCCTTGTGTCTAGACCTTCCTTGTTCTCCTTGAGGCTACGCGCAAATAGATTGCTGCCCGAAATTAGGTAATCTAAGTCCCTATATGTGGTACATGGTCTTGAGAAAACCGTGTTCTCAGAAAGAGAAGATTAGATCCAGCGAGTAAAGGTGAAAAACAAGCTCTAGCGTGTTGCACTTTGGGCCAATATTAGCAGGAGCTCCAGGGCTTATCATATTCATGGAGAATTGAGCAATGGCTGCTCCATATTAGCACCTTAGCGGCGCCTTCTGACGCCACCTACGCCTGCCAAACTGCGTTAATAAACTCGGTTTTTCCTTCTTGGGTACGCAGGCATGCCGCCTGCCGTACCAAATTATTACTTACGAATTACGTTCGGGAAATTCCTTCCTTATAAAAAAGCTTGTTTAATTTTGGCCAAAGGCGTGTTTCACTACCCTCAAGGACTTTATAAGAGTTCGGCTGCCTCAAAAATATTTTATGTGATTAACATTGCGTGGAAATAATGGCATACAATCTTGATTTTATTTTATTTCCTCTTTTCGAGTTGAAGGATTTGTTATCCCCACCACGTTAATGAATGTCCACGTTAGTTGCCAGTCAAAGTTGTTCAACGACCAAGACAAGGAGTCAACTCTAGTGTGTGTTTACTCCTAACGAATTTATCGTGAGCGTTATCTACTTTAAACAAAAACAACAGTAATAATAATTCCAACAACAACAACATCAGCCCGCCTCTTTGTGAATGCTCAAGCAGAGCATGAGTCCGAAGATCCGAATCTTGTTATGCTCTTGACAAGAAATGTTGGAATCCGTGCACAGTTAAAAATCTTATAATTACTGTGAAATGCGAGTCGGGTAATCATTACGTAAAAATTGATGGGAGAATATGAGTGTTGCTCTTACTCCTTTCCATTTTTACTTCTTGTGAATGTGGAATTGAGTTGCCTGTGTGGGATTGAGTTGCCTGTGTGGGATTGAGTTGCCTGTGTGTGATTGAGGGGTCTGTGTGTGATTGAGTTGCCTGTGTGTGATTGAGTTGCCTGTGTGTGATTGAGTTGCCTGTGTGTGATAGAGTTGCCTGTGTGTGATAGAGTTGCCTGTGTGTGATTGAGTTGCCTGTGTGTGAGTTGCCTGTGTGTGATTCATGTCTTGATTTTAGATGGCATGGGATTTGGGTGTACGCATACACTGGAAATCTGGACATTTGGGATAAAATATTGAGCAGTTGTACTATATCCTCAAAAATTTAGAATTACCATAAGTGCAAGCCACCATTTCGTATAAGATCAATCTCCATCTTCGGTGTATTTTATCTCTAGCAAATACACGAATCAGAATCACTAATGTGACCATGGCTTAATCCTACATAAATACATCAATTGAACACAGAATCTTTAGCTTCCACACATGCGAAGATACTTACTTGCTTCAAAAATGTAGCGGTGTTTTTGGCACAGTATTTTTTAAGGCATGACTATCCACATCAGGTAATGATTGCCTTCTCTAACCAGTTTATGGGTCTATACCTTATCTTAGTTGCTTACCTGTTTGTTAATGCTGTGTTCGATTAGGAGCTATTCATCCTGGGCTAAGCTTTTGTCCTGTTACTGGGAATGATCCTCATTCCTATATTTTATAAAGGAAAAAATTAGCAACAGTAGAAGATTGATATCTTAAAGAATTGTGGTTGAATACTAAAATTGCTGTAAACCTGAATTTTGAAAGCTACACTAATATTCTTTTATCCCAAATAATCTTTAAAATTCAGTGTGAGCGTGGAATGAATTCATCTTGAAAAATGGAACACTACGAACATTTAATGTTTTTTCCGCGTGTAATTTTATCGCATTGTTTGCATTTTTGTTTTCATAAACTAGCTTTTGATACTTCTGTTCTAGTAACTATCTTTGACAATTCCTGCTGAAATGACGAAACTTTAAGAACTTTGTCCTCGATATGAGGGTGTACTTCGGAAATTCCAGCCCGCAATCCGACTCAATCTGTGTTGTTGATACTACATGCATGGCAGCGTTACTGTAATTACTCTGAGCAATTGGTCCTCCTCGATGTCGTGTGACTGGACACAGTCGTAGGTCTCAACTCTGGCCTACGTGAAGGGCCTAAGGTGGACCGAAGGAGATTATCGCTCTAATCGAGACAGTATTCTGAGGGCTTGATGTGAAGTGTATAAAGTGCATGGGGGACAGACAGAGATTGTTGCTTTAATCAAGGCGGTATTCCAAAGGTTTGATGTGAAATTTAAGTACAAGATTAAGCAAGGGAGATACTTGCTCCAATCAAGGCAGTATTCCACGTGCTTGATGTGAAGTGTGTTCAGTGTGTTCTTAATTTAGAGAAACTATTGTTTTAATCCATGCAGTATCCCCAGTGCTCACTGGGCTGCGAATTATGACTTGGAAAGCGAAGGAGATTTTCTTCCTGATCAAACAATTGATATTTCAACTTTGTTTAGGTATTTTCACAGGTCATACACCGAAAGAGAGCATCACTCAAGTTACACTTGTATTAGAAGAGATTCTTGAACAGTGGTTGTGTGCACGGGAACCAAAAGAACGCAGTGTTTGAAGAATACTAGAAGTTTATATCTTTGATGCAGGATACACTGTGAGCTGAATTAAAATATGTAATGTCTCATTAGAGACAATGAGCTGCATGTACAACACGTTGTGATTATCAATAAAATTGTACAATGAATAACTTCAGGTCTGGCGGGTAATTTAATGTTCGTTCAATTGATCACAACGAGAGCTTTAGCACAGTTTTTTTTAATCACAAGTAGAAGATCAATAGTCCTATTGAAGTTGGAGTGTATATTTCTCCTCCATACCACCTGGAAGACAAAGACGCCAGTAAGGCAACCGAGTGATCTACTCGAGTGTGTGCAGGGTTCGAGTTTTTGTCAACGGCTTGAAGATTTGTCCTGAAAGTAGGTAATGGATGCGTGTTGATCTCACGTGAACTTCGAAACGAAAGAAGTGAGAAGTTTAATTTCCTGACAACATTCTGGCCCCACAAAACAGGTGTCCTCCTAACATCCAGGAAAACTTTCCAGGATTGACTGTCAATTAGTCAATTAAAATGCACGATACGTCATGTTTGGATGCAGAAAGAAGAAAATCCATACTTCAATTTGCATGGTGGGATCTTAGATTGAATTGTGTTGAAGAAGAGATGCTTGCTCTAATCAAGAGCCTGCAAACGCGTATACGAGTGCAAGTACTGCAGATGCTCAGATGACACAGAATGCCATGACACAGAATGCCATGACGCAGAATGCCATGACGCAGAATGCCATGACACAGAATACCATTACACAGAATGCCATTACACAGAATGCCATGACGCAGACTGCCATGACGCAGACTGCCATGACGCAGACTGCCATGACGCAGACTGCCATGACGCAGACTGCCATGAAGCAAAATCCTCTGA